>JAHZMW010000053.1:0-18039 GCA_027743745.1 Alloscopus bannaensis
CCATGCCACGCTTCTTCTCAGCAATGTCCCTGGACCGGCGGAACGAGCGACGTTGTTTGGAGGGGATGAGGTGACCGATATCGGGATTTGGGCGCCTATTCAACTGGGCATTGGTAAAGAATTTAAAAAATATTTTGTCTCAAAATATACATTCGAATACATTAATGTAATTTACAAGATCTTCCAAACCTGATCCTCCTCCTCTATAGGCATCGGCATGTCATTGTTCAGCTACGGTGGAATAGTGAGAGCAACAGTTGTCACCGACAAAGTTGCTTGTTCCAGCCCATCAGACACGCCCACGCTTGTCGAAGAGTTCGAGAAGGAGATCCTGAGTCTCACAAAAGCGGCTGGTGTTCCAGAAAGTGAAGTGTTTGTCAGTACCTAAAAAACTGGAAGTAGTATACAGTATTTAGACCTCTCGTTTCACAAGTGAAAGCAGATAAGAAATCAAATGAAGGAACTACACGGACCTGATAAGATCGTCTTCATTATTACATTAGCAGCCTCTAATGATGAAGTTAAACCTGTTGAAAATAGCCCTCTTGCAGTCAAGTTACAGTTAGCGTTGTGGAGAAACCGATATTACAACACGCGAAATTACTCTCTTTTTCTTACATGAACTCGAGTGATTTAATTAAATCACACTCCGATAATCATCACTCATCAACTGCTCGCCCAATTACTGTGAAGTGTGAACTATCGGTTTTGAACATCGCAAATGTGAGATTTGTTCTCTACAAAACCAATCAGTGTGTGCGCAAACTGCAAAAAAAACTAACTAAGATGAAAAAGTGTGAAAATCCTCTGAACATTATTGTGAATATTGTAACTTACGAAAGATAAGCTCCGGGCGTTGAGTACCTTGATGAAATCTGAGAGCAGCAATTTATTCACTTTCAGAAACATAACACGTTACGTTTCACAGAACACAATCGCCAGTCTAGTTGTAATTTTTAGTCATTTCAATCAATCATCAAGTGTAATTAACACTGAATACTAATAGTAATGTACATAAAATAATGTAAGTTTTCCTCCTTAATTTCCCCCTTTTGAATTGAAATGAAAAATCGAAAATAGCGATTTTTTATTTTCTACTTTTGTAATTTTATAATTTTAACTATATGTTCATGAAATTGTCTAAATGGAGATGTATTATTCAAGTGAGAAAAGTAAACAAAACATTAAGAAGACGACAATACAAATTGTAGTTTTAAAATTGATTCAGCTCGATTGTTTTCCTAAGCTCAATTTTAACTCAAGCACAACAAAGAGTTAACATGCGACCCCACCACCGTTGTGCTCAATTTCATCAAGCGCCATCTAGCGGCATCCCTGCCAATCGCGGAGTCCACGGGAGACTCTCGCATCACATGCATGAACCCTGTAAATCTCGGCGCTCTCCCATTTACGAGCACATGGTGGCTGCAGAATTGTGCATAGTTGCGTTCGGCGACAGCGCCGCCCAAAAGGAAGACCCCTTTTGTTTAGCGAGACTCACATGTATTTCCAGCGCCGCGAGAATCCTTTCCGTGTGCTTCAAGCATTGAACTCATGCTGTTGTTGAAGATGAGTTTTGTGAAGGTGTGCGTTTTTGTCCGAGTGAATTTTCTGTTTGGTTCTCTCACCAATTCTTTACTGCGTTTCTCGGAGTGAACACACGTGCATTTGCTTGTCGTGGTTGAGCATTATTTAATATTAATTTACCTAATTTAGAACAACAATTACAACGACAATTTGTTGTTCTTTTAGTTGACTGACAATTGGTGTACGTGGTTAGTCGAGAATTTGACAAATTTGAGCTTTACCCTGGAAAAACTGGAGGTAGAATAGAGGTGGTTTTATTGAGGCAAGACAGGTGCTTGTAAGGAGGACGTTGGAGTGTTCGAAGGTGTCAGGTAGTTGTAGGCAATTCAATTTTAAAAAATGGCGAAATTCGATGGTGGTCCCGGACGCGGTAATCCGAAGTCGAAGGTATGTTTTAATGTTGTCTTGATGTGTTCAGTTCAATATTGTTGGGTATTTGAGAACGTTGAGGTTCCAGCAGGACCGCGAATTAGGTGACGTTATTTGAGATTGGAATTTGTTTTAATGTTTTAGAGTCTCCCCGGTACGCCTGCAAATAAAGGAAATTTTCAACCGAAGAAATCCTTCTCCCCCAAGTTTGGTGGTGGACCACCTGGAGGACGCGGACCCCAACATGGCTCACCCCAAGGAAAAGGAGGAAGGCCGTTTAATAAAGGGTTCAGTAAAGGAGGACAAGACAACAAGTTTAATAAGGAATTCAAGCCGAAGCCTAACAGGGCTGAACAACCACAGAAGATGGGCATCAGTGCCCAGATGAACAAGCCGAAGCCTCCTCAACGACAGAGTAAGCCGCAACAGAATGGAAATCAGAAGGAGCCCCTGAAGACGTTGAACGATAAAAGCAAGGCGATCGATAAGAAGCAAAAGAAACTCGATAACAAAGATAACGCACATAAGAATAAAGTGAAGAGAAGCAAAAGCAACAACAGATTCAAACGATTTCAAAATGTAAGTGAATAATTGTGATCTACCTAACAGGGGATAATCTATGTAGTCACTCGGTTTCTAAAATCATGTTTGTAAAACTTCTAAATTTTAGCAATTGGCAGCCAGAGTGAGAACTCCACAGTCGTGTGCCAGAGCATTGAAGGCAGAACAGGAGCTGAGAAAATCACAAGGCCGAGTTCTGAAAATCACCTTGCCGGATCCCGTCGTAACGACAGAAGGTGTGAGCGCTTGGGCAGATAGCATAGACACAGTTTTCTTTGGTAAACCAATGGAACCCAGGTTTTTCACAGTTGTTCTCAAAGCCGGAGCAAATATTAAGAAAGAGATTGAGAAGCTGAGCAAAGTCACTGTTGGCAGTGGGAAGCTGTCTGTTTGCGAGCAAGATACCGCTGACTTGGGACCACAGGGAACTAAAGATCCAGCAGACATCATCGATCCGTACACGTTATACGCCACGAATTTGCCCGAGGGATTCAATAAGCCACAATTGGAAGAGTTGTTCACAGGAGGAAAGGCGACCCCTCCAAAGAAGCATAATCCCAAGTCGGGCGTTGTTAACAAATTTGCATTTATTACGTTCGATACTACGGAAGCAGCCCTCGCAGCTTTTAAAGAAAATTTTAATAAGGCAGTGGAAGGGAAATCAATTGTGATACGATTCAAGAGGCTGTCACCTATTGAACTGAAACAGAATAAACTCGCAACTAAAGCTCAGAAACAACAAACGACAGAGACGAGCGATGCTGCTGAAGCCGCCTCCGTAGCGAAGAAAGCCGCTGCTGACCTTAAGAAAGGCCCTGTCGATGCCAAGAAGAATAAAGTGCAAGCACCCGTGAAAAGTAAACAACCCGTTAAAGTAGAACCCAAGGAAGAAGATGATGACGATGATGATGATGATGATGAGGACGACGAGGAAATGGTAGGTCTTTTTTTAATACATGCAGAAAACATTACAGCGCTACCTATTCTGTGATGCCTTTGATTTTTTTTCTTAGGAACTGGGTGCGGGCGAACAGTCCGACGATGACGACGACATGGTAAGTTCTTGGAAGTGATTTTTTTAATCCGATTTAATGCATTGTCTTTGAGCACTTGCACTTGGGATGAAATTAATACTTTTAAATGGTACATTTAGGACGACGATGATGATGACCTCGACGAAGAAGAGGACGGCGACGATGATGATGACGAGGACGATGATGACGATGACGACGACGACGACGATGATGATGAGGACTAGTGACAACTTAGTGTATGACCTGACGTTAATATTTTTTGCTAGATTTTTTTAAATTGTATTAAATCAAGGATTTCTTCTAGATCAGTCTTGTACTGAATAAATGAGTACATATATATTTTACAAGTAATTAGTAATTAGACTTTATACTAATTGTGAAAATAATGTGTACTGTCATGGCTTGCAAGTAGTTTTTTCCGTATAATCCTGTTCAACCGTCAGTTTAGTTTGATGTCTGCCCCTATGGTTGTCGCGGAAAGTGAATTTTAATAAATACACTGTTATATTTATATGTATAGCTGAAATATTCCTTTATTGCACGTCAGTGGGAGATACACTATTGTTTTAACAGCTTCAGCAAATGTGCTGTAGTCACTGTCCAAATTAGAAAACATCCAGTACTAGTACATAGTTTATTAAGTTGACTTTGAGCATCATTTATAAAATTAAATGTGTAAGTAGCTGCACAAGACATCGTAGTTAAGTAGAAAAATGACGTACCAGACGAGTTGCTATGTATTTACTTGTCTTTCTCTTGGGTTTAGTTACAATTAATTTTAATAAGTAGAAATGGCTACATCACAGCAGGAAAATTGGTCTTAAAAAGCAAAGGATTATACAAGGTACAACGTACAAAAATCAAATGAACAAGGGTATTCTCTTTGAAGCTTCCTATGGATGGGAAAGTACTATCCAACACTTTCAGGATTCCACTTGAGAAATCTGACCAAAGCCCGTTCCCACTCTGCGAAAATCTTGAGTAGAGTATGCTCCAATTCCGGTTGTGGTGTAAATATTTTGTCAATTTTATACAAAGTTTCTAGGCTTTCTTTGCTATCCCAAAATCCTGATTGATCGCGTTAAAAGAAGTCTCAGTGAGTTTTTGAAAATATGTAAATTGCAAAACATATCATATTCCTTATTAACACGCTCACCTGCATTAACTCCAGCCATAAATGCAGAGCCTAAAGCAGACATTTCTTTGCAAACCGGTCTAATCACACGTTTGCCCGTCAAGTTGGCAATGGTTTGGCAGACAAAGTCATTATTGGAAACTCCTCCGTCGACTCTGTTGTGTGAGACAGAATACTTTATGCACACACGAATTCTGCGATCATTCAGATTGTAAATACACGCATAAAACATTGGATTTAACTTACTTTACGTGGTCAAATTCAATATCAGTTTCCGATTGCAGTACATTGAGCAACTGCTGAACACGAAATGCTAAACTTTCCAAAAGAGCTCGGACAAGGTGAGCCTTCTGGGTGGATTGCGTCACACCCAAAAATCCGGAAGCTGCGGAGGTGTCATTGTAAGGTGCCTAAAAATTATCGAATGTACAAAAAATTATATATAGCTATACTACTAACTACTAACTTGGTTGGTTAAGGGAAAATTTATACACTGATGAATTCAAATGTACCTGCAGCCCTTGGAAAGCTGGGATGAAGTACACGCCTCCAGAGTCGGGAACGGAGAGCGCGATGTCGCTGGAATCTTGTACGTTATTAAATAGCCCTGGAATTTAAAAAAAGACAAAAATATGGCCGTAAGGAAAAATTACTAAAAGTCATTAATACATTTAATAATTTTAATTACCGATTGTTTTTCCCCATTCAACAACGCTGGCATTATTGTGAGACGCTCCTTCCGCAATGTATGACAAGTCGTAGCCATATTTCCACCCAACGAGAGGATAAATCCCTCCCACCGACGCGTGTGGCTTGTCCCCAGTGTTCACATCGAGAAAAGCTCCAGTGCCCAAGGTCACCTTCACACTCCCTCGTCGAAAGGAACCCGAACCAAACATGGAGGCAGACTGGTCCGCGATGCAGCAACGAATTGGGATGTCAGCCCCTTTAAAAATTTTGCATGAGCCAAAGTGCTTGCCACACGTGGGCACAAGTTTCGGCAGGATTGAGGAGGGAATCGAGAACATCTTCAAGGCCCAGTCTGCATAGCCGAGCTCAAAGGGGTCGAAAAAACCGGTGACACAAGCGTTGCTAAACTCTGTTACGTGTTGCTCCCCTTCGGTGAGCTTGTAGATGAGGAAAGTGTCCAGGGTCCCGAATTTAATTTGGTTTAAAGCGATTTTCTCGCGGATTCCTGGAATGTTGTCTAACACCCAGAGTAATCTCATTGAAACCTGTAAAAATGACGATATTATTGCTAATTCCATTTTTTCATCTAACTTTTTTTTGAAATCGTGATAAAAACTCTCACAAGTTCGTTCATGAGTCTGAGAACACTTCCGGAGAGGTATCTTCTATTTTTTGTTACGCCATACAAGAGTTTGCAAACTAGTCGGAAAGCCTGTGAAATACAAAGATGTTATAATGTATTTTATCTATCATAAACTTCATTACAATCTACGGGTTTTTAAAAGTACATTGTATTTTCTCTGATATTTTATGGGCTTCTTACTCGAACGTATAAGGAGTTGTCCCACTGCTTAACTAATCTGGAAGCTCGTCGATCCTTCCACGTTATGATATTCGTGAGTGGCTCATTGTTGTTCTCGTCCCAACAAAGAAAGCTAGATCTCTGGGTGGCAATGCTCATGCAAGCTATATCGGACGGAGCGATTCCAGCGTCTGGAAAAGACAATTGTGAGTAAATGTGAACAATTTACTTTGGCACTCCATTATCAAAGAAAAGCTTATCCACGATATCAAATCACACAAACTTGTGTAAGCACCTTGAATTGCGCCTTTCATCACGTAAATGACTTGATCCCAAAGGACGTTCGGGTTGATTTCCACCCATCCTGGCTTCGGATACTCCAACCGGATCTAAAAATAAATGGCACATTTTTGTACACACAAATCGACAAAATCTTCACGCGCTGAACAAATTAACGTACAATTTCTCATTCAGATTTGCTCGTTTTTTAAATAATTATGGAAGCTTCATTGCATGTCACTGCCATTATTTATGTAGCATAACAAATTACTAAATTATGATAATTTTCTTCTCACAACTTCTCACGTACACGTGTGTATGCAAGCAAACTTCAACCTTCGCTGATTTTCACATAACGTTTCAAACGGTAACAGAATAGACGTCAAAGGATTGTGTGATTTGTTAAATAAATGCCACGCTACGGTGAAACAAACTGTGCGTGCATAATGCATAAAGAACCCCACGCAATTACAAGCGTACACACATTTTGCAACATATTTCTTTGAACATCAAAATATTAGTGTAATGGCCAATGCAACAGAGTGAATAAAAATAGAGACTTTGTACGCAGAATATTATTTTGCAATGGTTTTGGGATGCAAACTCATTTACCCATTCAACATCGTTTAGCCAAGTGCACAAAATCATCATTCATCATCATTGCATAGAATCTGAGTTTTTTTTGCGAGTCAGCGTCTCACAAAGAGAGTTTAGTTCAAGTTCAGGATTCAGACCAAGACATTGTTTTTTATGCCAAAATGAGCATGATTACATGTATTTAATCTGTGCGAATAGCAGAGGTGATGTTGAATGATGAGCTCTAGTTAGGAGTGAAAAATATGTGTATATATCCTTTTACGAAAAAATTACTAAAATCAAAGGATTATTTCATGCAGAGAGTAATCATTGTAATTATTTATAATAACGGCAGTTTCAAACGAGACTGCTTAATCAAGTTTCAGAAAATTTTCTACAGTTTAACTTTTCCGCAAATTTCACTGGACCATGCGCGCATACGACTTCGCTATATACCGTTCGCTCTAAACGTTTATATATAGTTCAGATTCATATAAGAAGCCTCCGTAAATCAAATAGGCATCGGGCTTCGCAATTCATATTTCTAAGCGAAGCCTTATCACGTCTTATCATCTCTGTGTGTGATTCACAAATTTGTCCAACATCCAAAAATATGTAATCCGCCTCGACAAGCCAAGCCGCATGTAAAGTTGCGAATGAGAAACATGTTTTTGCGTAAGTGTTTGTGTGTCAGCACTTTTGTTTTGTTACAATCTTTGACAGCCAGACAAGGCGTCTTGATGTCTGACCCTGAAGCGTAAGCTTTTTCATAAAAACATTAGAATTAGAGCAATGACGTCCGAAATTAAGCTAATATTTTAGCTATTTCCTGAAGCGTTTTTCGCGCAAATGTAGATTTTCAGTAATATTTGAGTCGCTTACCGATGCAGTCTCACTTCCTCTGATGACGGTCCGCTTGTCAAAAATTAGACACTTGATCTTTGTCGTTCCCACGTCGAGAGCTGCCACAAACTTTTCCCCGCCGTCCCCACTCATATTTCTGAGCTCGAATCAGTGGGAAATTTTGTTGGACACACTTGAACACAATAACACCGGAGACCACACACGAACTCCTGGAATTGACCAAGATTTTAACTTGTTGGACTTGTATCTCCCGTAAAAGCCGTCCCCACGTTCACACATTCAGTGTGACCCTTAACACTTTCACCTCAACAGTTACTCATGATGAAAAGCAGAAGCGTATGAGATGAAAGCAGATTATTCCATACGATGCTGAATCTGCTACGAACACCAAGTTGAGAATGGGGGTGTCCTGTTCATCTTATTTCCTGCAAAAATCAAAATTTCATCAATTATGGGAAATTAGCTAAACATAAAACTTAACGCAATCTCTACTCGTGATTCCACAAAATCAAATTTATCTCGACAGCCGAGTCACCTATTACCTATTACAAATATAGAATTTCTAAATAAAATATTAATAATTTTAGCAGCATTCAAATCCACATTTGTACTCAATCCACCAGCTCACCTGGAAAACGCCTGCGTTTTCACAGAGCAAATGAACATACTTATAATCCAACCCAGAATTAATAAAACACCAACTAAAGCAGAAAAAACTAATATGATAAAGTCAAAGGATTATTTGAACGTACACGTTATCCCTGATAAATTCATAATCACTTGAGGAAAAAAACGATAGAAAAATTGGGGTAAGCTATCCAGCGAGACACACTTAAATAATTATTGTTGTGTCTCCGCTTCATGGAATGAATGAAATCGGAATGGTTTCTGTTTATGCTCCAGAATGAATGAGCAATACACGAGTCTCTATTTCACGGGTAAACCGGCCATATGATGGAATATATCGACCACTCCCGTCCGACTCACTTTTCCTCAAAATGTGCACACTCGCTTAAGGTTAACGAACGTGTTTCATGTGCGAGTGTGAGCGATGCTCTGACTTTCCCATTTCAACCCTTTCGGAATACACATGAAAAGAACAACTCATTTTGTGTGTGCATAATATCATGTTGGATAATCAGTTTCGTGGATGAAAGATGAAAGGATTATGTATTGACATATCAAAGATTCAACAATAGCACACTGACACGCACACACATAATAAGTGCATATAGTAATAATAATGATATGTGAAATTTTATGTGATCCATATTCCACAACATTTTTTTGACTTATATGAGAACCAGCAAATGTCACTCGCACTCTCTTTCCCATGCGATGTAATACTAATAACATCGTCTGACAGAATGAGCAATGATGGCTTGCCTAGTCATCTCCTTTTGTTGAGTAAATAGATATGCAACGCGTTGTGGAAGGACGCACGTGATCAAAGCTCATTATTCGGTTATATAACACATAAATAATGTAGTAATATAATATGTATTTATTATACGTTTACATTGTGCGTTGGTGGAGTTGTCCAGCTATACACACGAGTGAAGTTTGTACAGCAACAAAGTATAGCTTTGATGTTACCCTGATCTGTCACTCTGTCACTGGAGAACTCATAACACACACTGATAAGCTTTGTTTTCTCCGTGTACTATTTTAATAAAGCTGGAACGTTACTTTGTTTTATGCGAAAGCACAATAATTATAAAGGATTTTCTTGTGAAAAAAGAATCTGCGTATTTCTCTCTTTTTCAGGAGATCCAGTAGAAAGGAAAGAAATTCTCGAAACGATATGACGCAAGGAATTAGTTCCAGGAAAAAAAAATGGAAAATTCTCAAGGATCGGATGCGGTATACACACCTACAAGCTCCAGCAATTTTTTATGTGATGAGTGGGCATGTAACTTCCTGCTCTCGGTTTCAACTTCCTTTCCTCCTCCGATGTTTATTAAGCTCTCCCGGAATCTCTTGGTAATCGCGTGAATGAAAGTTTGCATCAAGTTTAATTAAGTTCTCAAAGTCTTTGGAGATAGCGAAGTTGTTTCAGAACCCGGAAGTGTGCTCGTCTACTTTTCTCTGTTTTTTTCATGTTTGTCAATTACTCACTTTCAGAATAGGAACGAGCAGAAATATTTTTGGTGTTCTCAAATGTTGACACAAATGTTGGACTTCGTGTCACTCTCTGCCAAATGCTTGTTCTCAAACGCAAACAACCTGAGGAGGATGGGCTGAAGAACAGTTATAAATGATTGTGATTTGATCACGACCACGGTTTATGGGCTCAGTGCCATATTGTACGAGTCCACATGTAAAATCACTGACAATAAGAGACCTGCGGAAGACTTGAGGTTTTTTTCTGTTCTTTTGTTGTATCCCATTTTTTTCTTGAAAGCCAATTGTTAGCTTTGCACAATCAATCATTTATATTCTTCATTTTTAAATCAAAGGATATGCATACAAATCTTTTTTCAAAGGAAGTACAAAAACTCGCCAAAGCATTCTCTTCAAACAAACATTTACAGTCAGAAAATGCACTTAAATGCAAACTGCACCGCAAATAAGAATCTCAACTTTTTTTTGTCATTCGTCTTCATTAAAGCTTGTTCTTGCCTGTTGAACATGGTTGTTTAAGCAAAAAATAAACTGTGTTAGCCGTAAATTTTACAGTAGCTTTTCTTTATAATTATTGTTCATTTTCTCTAATTTTTCCAACAGCTCATGTTTTGAGCACGGTGCTTACACTTTGTTCAAAACAAAATTTATGAGTACAATTTATCCTTTCAACTCCTCCTAAAAAGACGCTGGCTCATCAAAATCTCTACATGACGTGCGGTGCTAATTGGTTGCGAAAAAAATGTAATAAAATCACGAAAATATCTAGAATTATCAGATAATAAAGGGAGCATTTAACACGAAGCTTTAAAGAATTTAGGACATGGTTGTTCCGACGAACTTTTCCAAATTCTTGCTCACAACACTTTTTCTACGGTAGAGAGAGAATATGTTCGCACTTTGTATGAGTGTGTCTGCATTTTTCTTGCGACTACAAAAATGCCACTGCAAGACTGCTTTCAAAGGTAAAATGACTTGCTAACAATTGAGTGCATAAAATGCTTACCCGAGTGTGCTTGGGAAGTTAGCGAATAAATGTGTGAATAGTAAAATACTGACTGAAAAGGAGTATTTGTAAGCTTAAGTTTAATTGTTAATGAAGTTTTTTTTAAAACCCCCTTTTTATGTTGGATTAGCAGACAATAAAACCCGTTAGAGGGTCTCTCTCTTAAATCTCATCCTGTCTTTCATACTAATCTATATTTGAATCTCGACTAATCAAAATTAAATCTGCTACCCTTCGTTTATGAAAGTTTTCTCCTTCTTGAGTCAAATGCAAATTAAGTTCATTTCAACGTGAAAACAAACATGGTTTTATACACCAAGTCTAATCAAAAGTGCCGATTTTATGTATGCACAAAGGTGGAAATAGATTTGCAAGATTGGAGGAGGAAGTCAAAGGTTAACTCTGAAGTGAATGGTCGCTATTTGTTCTGAATGGTGATTTGAGATGAAGGCGTGAGAAACTGTGGGAGTAATAACAATACTAATTTTATACGACAATTTGAACGTGTGTTATCCATAAAAAATCATTTACCTTGTGCCCATTCTAAAGGTAAAAGCCAATGTACTTTGGTTGCAGATAAAAATGTGCGAATAAAACCTGATTGAAACTGATTGACAATTGATGAAGTCATGTACGTCGTCACACGGTAATCTATTGGTGATTTGCAAAAGCTTGCAAACGCACTTCGACAGTGTGAAGTGTCATAAAAGGAGTGAAGGGAGGAAATCGGTGTATTTCAAAGAGGATTTTCACAATTTGCAAACAATGTAAATGCTTACCAAAATTTAAAATTTGAAAGGTAGTCATAAAAAATACTTTTAAAAAAGCTTTTAAAAACTCACCACGATTTGCAGTGCAATTCTAACCAAAAACGGAGTTCACCCTTTCACTGTTTCACACACTCTTCTGACACAATTTACATGCAAAAACTTCCTTATTCTTGCATATGAAATGTGCCTATTTTTATTCAGCTGCAGATTCAATGACACTTTCAAACCAATAATTTATATTGCAAGTAAGGATAAAAGGAGGAACTCTCGGCAGCTTGAGAGAGCGTGGCAAACCGTGAGCACACACTGCTCATCACTGTGCCCAAGCAAGTTTATATATATTTATAAAAAATTGCTCTCCGCGTTATTATTATCGTGCCTTCATTCTCCTTCGGCACATCGTGCGGGTCGTCGTGAGGAATGTGCGAAGGGGCTCAACAAACGTATCAAATAGAAAAAGGTTAGAATCTATTGGCGTCTGCACCATCAATGTTCAGAGAGTTTCGAAGATAATTGCGTTAAGCGCATACAAAGAGTTCGTTCCCTTTTTTGAAGCGTTCCCGTTGCTTCTCGATATTATTCTTCGTTTCTGCAGGTACTGAGCCTTATGAAAACTAAACATCGTTTGATGCACAGCGTGAAGCATCGTAATGTTGAATGAGGACAGAGGCTAACATGAGCACGCTAAAAATTTCANTTCTGCAGGTACTGAGCCTTATGAAAACTAAACATCGTTTGATGCACAGCGTGAAGCATCGTAATGTTGAATGAGGACAGAGGCTAACATGAGCACGCTATAAATTTCAAGTGGGCACATACTCATTGCGTAATATTACGCTGAAAATGTGAGCTTACACGCTTTGTACCAGCTTTTTAAGTTTTTGAAATACAGAAAACGCTTAAAAAGTGTGAAGAAATACTGCACGAGACCTCTGTTGGAAATTGTAACATTCACACGAATAAATAGGTAGTCTTATCATGGAGTAACGTTTATAAGAATGCGCGATTGTTGTGAAGTTTATATTCTATCGCTCAGTTTGATTATAGTTGTGTTTGCTATGTATTGAAGGTAATACTGCTTAAATGTAAAGAAGTGAGGAAGAGTTTGGCGTACGCTGTGAGCGTGTGCGGTGCTCATCATAGACTATACTGAGGCGTATACCGGTTAAAGAACTTGCATTCTTGCGGTCTACAATCGAGCATTTAAATTGAAATGTGCAACAATTATTGACTATGCATATACATATGTATGCATGTGAGGATATGCGTGTGCACGAGGGACGGTTATGAAAACCCCCAAAAGATGGCCAAGCCTTGGTTCCTTACATATTCGTATTGGACAAGATTGGTAGTAAATTTTATCAGTTATTAGTATAAATCAGTATTAGTAAGAAAATTACTCAATTCAGACTTCATGACGATACACAGCTTTACCACCAGTATGAGCCAAAAATATACCTAGTTGTTATTGTAGTCGTATTTAATTTGTGAAAAAATATTAGAGCACTGAAATTTCTCATTGGTGGTCTGCAGGTTTCTAGCCGTAAAAATGTTTACGCCATTCCATGCTTGTCATAGACATGCGTAATTTTTTCGACTGTCAACATTTAAAAAATTAAACACAAGTTTCTAAAAAAAATCAAGACTGGAAAACTGCATAAAACAGCAATACTCAGTTACTAAAATTATTTATTCTTCCACAGTTGTTATCGCAATTGTGATCATTACGGTATAAAGCAATACCACGCGTTCTTTGTTGGATTTCATGTTTCTTAGTTTTACAAGCGTAGCAATTTGTATTATAGGTTCGAACCACGGCTAAAAGGTATATCTTGATTTCCATTGTAGATATATCCAAACCTCGGATACGCATTACATTACATTACAAATCCATTCCTAACTTGTACGTGTTTCTTACGAGTTCTTTTACTACCAGCATAGCAAACCAGTATAAATACGAACCAATGTTTGTATGCATCTTCATTATGACTACAGCAAATCGGGGAATTCGTTTTTTACTCCAACTTTCAATAACAGCTTTTCCTGTCTTCCAGAGACAGTCTTGCTTACAGAGAAAGAGATTTTTAGTGAGTGAGTGAATACACACGATGCGAGAAGCAGCTAGCAACACTTTGCTCTCTTTTCGCTCTGTGTTGTTCTCTCTTTTGTTTCGAAAAAATTATTAATAGTATCGTTGATAATTACGGTTACTTGTCTCCTCCAATCCTTGAAGCTAAGTTGTTCATTTTTAATTTTTAAATTATAACATTTTTTACGTTGAAACAATGCGATTTTTTCAAGAAATAATTGGTCTGTCTGTACTCGCTGTTAGATTATTCTAAAATCCAATCCACAGAAAAGAGCTTGACTCAATTAGCCGAAACATTTTTCATTACAATGATTCCAGTATGAGTCGAATGAATAAACAAATATTATGAAATAAAGTAAACTAAAGTGTTTGTGACGTGTCGTAGTAAAGAAACGAATGATCACTGTGCTCGTGTTCTGCGCTTAAACCTGCGCTCAAGCTCATCATCCCATTGCCAAATTATTATTTAAGTGTGGATTTACAAATTAGGAAGTTTGAATCTTACGACCCCCTCGATACATGAACGTATCAGAACGAGATTTGCGAAAAATCAAGGTAATCACAATTTTTTATATATTGCCTCTAACTTGTGAGTATTCTGCTTTCTTGCTGCTCGCCGTTAAAAATGAATTCGCTTTAGTCATGTGTGACACGCACATTTAAGGAAGTAAACATAAAACAAACCGCTTCACATACCAACATGTTCGTCTTATCTTCTTAGATAAGCGACCACTCGCCAATAATGCTGCCGCTAAAAAAGCGAGAGCTTTACCGCAAATTGATCATCTTTCATCGCTAAATTACTCCTCAATAAGTTACTAACCCCAAATTAATGTGTTGAGGTCAATGCTCTAAAGACAACCTAACAATTGTCGCATTTCTGACAAAAAAAAACAAATATAGTAATTTCCAAAAACCATACTCATATACTTGCTGTAAAACCGCATTTAAGCAACTTTTTCAATATTAAGTAATTAGCAAAAACTTGACCAAAGACTTTCTTGGCAGTAATTAATTCAGCGAGCAGCCATTCTTGGTACAAAACTCATCCAATTACTACTCTGATTGCTCACACCTCTTGGCAAGATATTCCTCTCATTTGCGCCATCATCTTAAACCACCCTGATCATCCCTAAAACACTCCCCTTTGCACGCAGCAAGTTTCTAATTGCATCCCAAACAAGAAAACCTAAAGTGTAATTAGCATGCATATTAAAATATAGAGAGTGAAAACAAATTCTCCACTCTGCCCCTTTGTTGTTGACCAGTGCTTCGTGCAAATACCGAGGTTCATTTCGTACGCACATATAATTACGACTGACGACTTCTGTGCAAACTTTAAAAACCAAAACCAAAGCTGCTTTCAAAAAAAAAAAATCCGAATGAATGAAATTGAATGAGTGACACACATATTTTCGTGGTCACAATTCACTCCGTACTTTTTTGTGTTGAGTGTTAGCATTTTACGCATGTCAGCATTATGCATATATCTCTCTGTATTGGTTGAAAGGAGTTTTTTTCTTGAGGAGCCACGTGAAATTTGTTTTATGCATTTCACAAGTTAGCACAAGTTGTAGAAAGTTTCATCTTTTGTCTCAAGGGAAGAGATGGATGATCACGATTTCAAGTTGTCAAACAACAAAACAACTCGTTGATCCCGTACATTAAGCGCAACCGACGAAAACAATTTGTGGGAGCAAAAGTGGAAGTCTCTCTTTGTGATTACTCTTTGGTTGCCTTTAAAAAAGAAACATTTTCGGCAATACGTTGAATCATCAATTTAATACAAATATCTGCACAGAATTTTCTTGCGTGGGGCTCGTGGGAGTGGCACGATTATTGTGGCAGATTAATAGCGAGGAAAATGGAGGAGCGCACATGAATTCATTTATGAACGGGATCTCACGTTTTGAGAATATATAATTTATTGTAGATCTGTATATGTCGCAATTACCTTGCGAGGTGAAAGTTGATATTTGAGACTTGGTTGTGCCTCTCGCAAAGACGCAAAGTACTTCTTTCTTCCTTTTTTGAATGTTTTCAGCAATATTTCATCTTGACTCCACTTTATATTGCATTTGCATATCTGCTCTGTGTTTTTGTCAACTATTTTGTTGCTTCATTAATCACCGTCAAAATCATCATCCCAGATTTTCAGTGGCTGTAATACGATGATTAACTTCAGTATTATGCCATTGAGGCATGTTTGTGCTCCAAAAAAATAAGATTATCTTGTGCACACATTTTTACCGCGTATTTCCTGGTGAGTATCACTTATCTCAGGTTATATAGACGATAAGAGAATTGGAGTAAACATTACAAAGGCTACCTCATAAAGGTTTTGCAGGTGATTTTTTTAAAACTCAATGTATTCTGATTCAGAGCATGCTTGCAAGCTGCATACATTAACTTTTTTGTCGTTTCTCCATATCGGAGAAATATCGCAATGCATTTGAAGTTAGAACTGGTTTTTTTAACTTGTATTGAAATTCAGCCTAAAACCACAGCGTCAACAAGAGGGTGTAATACGACTACATTGTGCGCATACAAAGTACCGTAAAAGATTACAGAAATATATAATGCAATGCTTGTTCTCGTGTGTTTACGTCTGTGTTGGCGAGATATGATGAGATGCGAATGACTCAGAAAAAGTCAGTGTTTCTTCACAGTGTAGAGAGGAGGTTCGTTGTGAATGGCGAAAGCAAAGAGGATTTTCATGTTACAATCTCTCTCCCCGTTTCTTCATGGCGTTGTTGTTGGAGTCAGTAGGATTTTGAGTTGCGTCGTGTGGTGACGAGAACGGCGACGGAAGAGTGGTGCACATTTTGGTGTAGAAAAACTAAATAGTAAGACTCATTCTGGCTTCGGAGGGAAGACTATGCTTGCCTTGGTTTTTTGGGTGATTTATTAGTAAAAATGGGAAAATTTCGGGGGGTCTTTTGACATACGAAGTTGTCGTGTAAAGTGGACTCTAGAGTTTGAGTGAAGCGTGCAAATATTGAAATTGGTTTAAAAGGGTAATTGTGACTTCCGTGTCATATAATTTCGTCGTTTTGCGGGTAAATGAACTTGTCCGAAAATCGATTTCTTGATAGCATTTTAAATATTCACACAGGTTGAAGCGAGGTTTTGTGCATGAATTTATGTTTTCAACGAGACACCAATCTGAATGTGATTCTAAAGTGTTCAGTGATCCGTGGGCGAAGTAAAGTGAACAAGGCACTTTTCCCAAAACGTTTTTTCTTGGGGATACATGTTAAGTGTTGCGGCATTTTTCTTCAGAAGTGTGCTCACGTTTTTTTCAGAATTTATCCATTTTTAAGGAAACACTCTGGCTCCTCGAAGGAAGGAACATTAATTGCGTAAGTATAATTTCTCACGTTCTAGCTACGCGTTTTGAAATTCAGAGAGTTCTTTGGGGGTGCATTTATAATTATTTTGCGTAGATACATTCTCATAAGGTTTAACAATGAGACTTTTCTCGTTTCTTCATCGTCGCACTTGTATTACGCACCTTTCTCCTTTTGCATGTCTTCATTGTTGGAATTAACGGTGATTTGCATGCAGGTGCTTGACGAAACTTTGAACACGTGAGTCATACACGGATTTGATTTGTGATGTGATGAAGGGAATGAACTGTAGAGCTGAAGCAAATATATATATACCACACATTTTTGAGGGTTTTCGTTCTGACAGGAACTCTTAAGTAGCTGTAAAGTACATGCTCATCCACCCTCGAATATTTGCATTTCACTGCAAGAAACGTGGGACAAGCTTGTTTCACGCTTTTCATCTAGTATTCAAAGGGACCAGAGTGAATTCTCATTTTTCATTCTCTCCTATTATTATTACGATGGTTTTTCTACGAGCGGAGGACAATGTGTCATATTTTGTTGGAGAACCGCCTCGAGGTTCATCTAACCCAGATTTCTGATACAACACGCCATGTCATTTTCTCTCTGTCAATCATTACGCGTCCGACACACGCGAGGATTTTTCGTAGGACAAAAATGTGAATATGATTTGGTAGCCTATTTTTAGCAAATTGCGAGCCTGTCTTTCATCGAGCTCATACTGGGATTTTGATTAAGTTCTTTTTTCGTGTGGTACAGGGTACTCGTTTCAGGCATAGTCGAATATCCTTCGAAGAAAA
>JAHZMW010000054.1:0-19240 GCA_027743745.1 Alloscopus bannaensis
TCGAATTCTCAAAATGGGATTCGATTTTTTTTTCAGAGAAATCACATCGCTTTCTCCCATTGTTCACGTTGATATAACAAAAAAAACTGACAATAATAGTAATCTCCAATATTTTTTTGCGCAATCTTCAGAAATGGGTGATGGGTGGAGTATTTTGAGAAGAAATGGGAGAAAGTTTTGGTGGAGTTCAAGGAAATGCATCATATCACAGATCTCCTCCTCAACTTCCTCGTCATGAATACTAATGCTTGGAAAACGAACGTGTGCATCTGCGTGGCGAGATTTTTTTTGGCAACAGTGAAAGTATGTACATAAGAGAAAGCACACTTTATTGGAGCATCTGGACTTGTTTCTCTTGGCACCTTGCGGCTTCTGGCAGTCAACGTTTAGACCAAGACTTTCACCACACAACAGGGTCGTCGTCATCTGAATAAAACTGAACGCCGACAATCGTGAATCACAAAATGCTAGAGGAAATGTTCGTCCTCCGATGATAATCGCGTCAATTCACCGAGAAAGGAGGAGGAGAAAGCGGGAAGTGAAAGTTGAAAAAGGTGGTGTCTCGATAAGGATACTTTTTTTTAGATTTATAATCTATTCCCAACTCTAAGCATTTGTGGTGAAAGTAACACTCTGATTTCACAAAGATTTCCTAAAAAACACGTAACCACCACGGAATTCTCTGGTTTCAATATATTTTTATAAAAAACCTTAGAGGAAGTGGGATAAATGAAAATAAAACACATCTGGTGTGTGGCTCCTGTTCCTCGCGGTATTTCATTTTCAGAGATTTCCTTCACAGTTTTCCTCCCAACCGCAAAAACCAGCGGTGAAAGCAGGGAAAGCAAAGTCAACTCAATATAATCGCACATTTCTCCATTATATGCATATCTCACACGATTCACAACTTTCTCCAAAAAACCTACACTATATTACGATTTTCTGGAAAAAAGGAAATAGGCGGTACAGGGGTCCCTGTCCTTTTTTTAATGCTCCCGTAACGTTTGCATTTATCACTGAATAAAAACGGTATCACATTATTTTCTCCACTTTTTACCACATGCCATGCCAAAATCAAATCTATACCACTGCTTTCTCCTNATAAAAACGGTATCACATTATTTTCTCCACTTTTTACCACATGCCATGCCAAAATCAAATCTATACCACTGCTTTCTCCTACCACCACCACGACCCCACAAAAAAACCAACGTCAACCAACCATTTGAAGTGCACATGCCTTTCTCTTTTGAGCCGTTGTCCGTTGTGGGCTGATTTGTCATCCATTTTTGTGGCCAGGAAGGGAAAGCAGTTTTCCGCTTTTAA
This sequence comes from Alloscopus bannaensis, assembly GCA_027743745.1. Lineage (NCBI taxonomy): Eukaryota > Metazoa > Arthropoda > Collembola > Entomobryomorpha > Entomobryidae > Alloscopus > Alloscopus bannaensis. The sequence goes on from JAHZMW010000054.1 coordinate 1,327, forward strand.
CCCTCTCATAACAAAATATAAATATTTTTATACAAAGAAAGTCCGGAGAAAGCGACCGGAAGAACTTTTGATAGCAAAGAATGTACCGAACGTTATTATTCCTCCGCGCTTCGTAAATAATTGGCCGAGCGTGAGCCAGCGAAACATGTGTACCCAAAAATACGCATTCGAGACGATTTTTTTGACTTTCTCTCTGAATACATGTTTATAAAATATATGAGCGTAATAATATGCTTTACAGCTCTCCAAGGTGGTCCTCCACCAATTCCATCCTTTTCGACTCGTATTCCGTGTGTCGTCTCACGCGGAACACATATTAAAATATTATATGCAGTAAAAAATGCGACTGCAACTCCAAAAGATACTCTGATAAAAGCACAAAACATTATTACCATCTCTCCTTTCACTGTAGAGAAAGTACGAGTTGCAACTTTCTCCTTGTACACGTCGATTCCCCGATAATAAGGAGGGATATGATAAATATGAACTCATTTTGGCCCCAGTCTCCCAATGAAATGAAGCGGTGGATGATATATGAAGCTAATATATATTAATCCTTCGTCTCCTCCATAACCTTCGCTTTATGTATCCAAAGGTACTCTTATATTCTTGGTGCATTTTTTATTTATTTTTTCCTCTCTACTCGACCAGAGAAAGCTGCACCATTCTAGGATTTATGTCCTCGAATGCAGTATGCATGGTGCTCCTGCCCCGTCATTTTTTGCCAGATGTTTTCTCCTTGTTGCGAAAGGGAATGTACGTCATATCTTTTGATATCCGAAGTTATTCCGGTTTTCCAAGGTGTCTTTCTATTTCTCAAAGTCGAGGATCATGTTCAAGTCATAATATTGGTAAGATATTTCGAGGTTCGCAACTTTCTCTGAGTTATCTCTTGTGTGTCCTCAAGTCCGCAATCATAATTTGGAAGTGACAGCGTATTAGTAATGTTGCGGATAATGTCAAAGACGACGTTGTGCACACAATACCGCATCAGAGCTTGATTTATATCCGTATTATTATATTTTTGTCCAGTTTTCTCCATCACGTTGGTGGGTATTTTTGGGAACAATAAAATCGATGTGTAAACTCAAATTTTTGTCTCCCAATTTTCTCCCGTTTTAAAACACGATACTTGCGTTTGACACAAACACCCATTCGGAAAGAAAGCAGGACTGACAACTTTTTAAAGATCCAGAGTAAACTTTCACATTAAACATGCTCGCTTTCTTTTTCACACTTTCTCCCTCTTTCTTGAAGAAACTAGTAAGGCTCAGAAAATCGGGGTTATTTTCTCCCGTCTTTCTCCTTCGCTTTCTCTTACATCGCCTGAAGGACTTTTGTGCAACTTTCTTCCCCCACTCAGACTCGCATCAGGCGATCAGTCACTCAAAAAGGAGAGAAAGTCTCAGAAATCTGGAAGCATTCACACTACCTTTTTTCGGCTCAAATGGGGCACAGATTCGGATTAATAACGGGCGACTGCATTACCTACAATATTTATGCGCGCTCACACATTCTAGGTGAAAGCGTTATGGTTTATGCCTTTAAACATGGCTTTCTCCTATACACTGTACAGGATAAATCCATCATAAAATTCAGAGTCCTCTGAGAAGTAGAGAAAACACTCGCTTACAACCGTTGTGAGCTTAGTATTTACGAAGTGAGCCTCCAATGCGTCATGATTAAGGTGACAATATTTTTTTTGTCCGGAAAACTGGAGAAAGTCTCCACTCATTGTGGAGAATGGTTGTATTTTCTTTGAGAAGACCTCCGAAAAGTCGCTCATGAATAAAAGCCATACAAAAAGATATAATGGAATGAAATAAGAGATTTGATGATGTAAAGTATTGTGGTTTTGGCAAACCTTAGTCTCCGAGTATGTGTAGAGAATGTTCATTCCGTGAGTATACTTGATTACGAGAGCACTTTCTCTAGATCAGACTTGGGAAGCCAGGTAATTTTTTCAAATGAAAAGAAAACTTACAAGCTCCGTAAACTTCCATCATCTCTCTATTTATTTCTGAAAAGAAAATATATTTGTCTAGCTTTCACGCCACATTTACTCAGGGCCCTTTGGTGAAAGCACATTGGAAAAGAGGACGTCTGAGATAATGGTTCATTTACTTTCCCGCATCTCTGAGTCCTTTTCTCCTTTTCTGTAGTCAGTCAACCGGCTCGCAATTTGGAAATATTTGATGAGCGTTTTTCAACTCGGTACGACACTTTCTTCAACTTTCTCCTCAAATATGGGGTAGGAAAATGACACTTGCGAAAAAGAGAAAGTGGGAAAGTTCCAAAACAAAAATATTATCCCAGATTTTCCCTCTGTGCTCACCCAACCGAAAAAAGAGAAAGTGAAGTGGAGTACAATAGGGATGTGGAGAAAGTACTAAACTTTTTGTCGTAACTGAATAAATTGTCTTGAATTTCAGAGAAGTTCAATCGAGACTTTGAACAGTAAGCCGTCATAACGTGGATGTATAGAGTACAAGAATGGATCTGTTGTTCAATTTCCTTTTTGAGAGTCAGGTGTCTCAAAGCTGCCGTTATACATGATACACCTGTCGCTATACCGTTGAAATTGATGGAAGAGACCGTTTCAGAGAGAAAGTTGAACTTACATTTGCAATGATGGTAACGTCTAGAATGAGTTTGCTGGAGCCATCATTAGAATGACTGTCCACTCGAGTTAGGGAAACGGTAATGGTGGTCACACTTTCTCCGTACTTTCACTGTATTTCGCCGGCATCCAGGGAACAAACAAGTCATGCATGAGAGACAAAACGCACGTAAAACAGTGTTGGCACAAGGAGAAAGTGGAGACAACTAACAGTTATTGTAGCCACCGTCAATAACACGACGCGCACAAAACAGAACACTCAAAAGCCCAAGAGAGAACTGTGCATTTGTGCAGAGAAAGCGGTTTTGTTGTGTGTTCGGGTTTCCATGTGCTGAAGAGGAACAACAGAGTTGTCTCAATGGGTTTACGTTATCTTGCTCACTTTTGTTTTGGTGCTGATGTTGTGCATTAGTTGAGACTTTCACTTTAATCTAATGTGCACAGGATATGAAATTTTATGGAGGTTCTCATTGTCTCACAATTGCGAACATCACGAATGCACAGAGTCAGTTTGGAGAAAGTAAAACACGGCTTTCTTTTATACCGCACCCACGATTCAGAAAGAAACGAATTTCACAAACAAATAACCTCGATTTTGATTTGAAGTTTAAAGATTTCCAAAAATATATTCACAATCCAACGTTTTCCTGCCAAGAGAAAGGAGATAATTTTTAAGTATGCATGCGTTATAGTTTGGGAGAAAGCTAGTAAACAGTTTCAAATATCTAGGTATACACATAGATTCGACACTGAATTTTAATTGAACCCACGATTCAGAAAGAAACGAATTTCACAAACAAATAACCTCGATTTTGATTTGAAGTTTAAAGATTTCCAAAAATATATTCACAATCCAACGTTTTCGTGCCAAGAGAAAGGAGATAATTTTTAAGTATGCATGCGTTATAGTTTGGGAGAAAGCAAGACCATCTCGGGAGTTGTTCGTTCTCCGAGAGATGCTTTCGATTGAGCTACACATGCTGGGGGAAGTTTCCTTTTATACAGAAGCTTTCTCTCTCTGCTTTCAGAACAGAATGTGTCAAGTGTTAGGGTAGGAAGAACAATCTGTCAAATGATTGATGACCTGTAAACACTGAAATAAAAATTTATCTTATCTTAAAGCAAGACCATCTCGGGAGTTGTTCGTTCTCCGAGAGATGATTTCGATTGAGCTACACTTGCTGGGGGAAGTTTCCTTTTATACAGAAGCTTTCTCTCTCTGCTTTCCCTTCCATTCTGTGAACCCACAGAAACTTAGCGTCGGTGCCTGCAGAACTCGGTATAGCTGCACTCTCTATCCTCGCGGTGGTTTGTTCGCGTCCTGTGCTCGTGAGTGGCAGTATCGTGTTATATATATAACGAGGGCTTTCCAGTCTGAAAACTTTCTCTATGGAAAGTGTGCAGGAGTCAGAGATGTACACACAGTGTATAATGAATGTTTGTGTGAATGCATGAAAAGACGTGTGAGCCTATATTCGGAGTGAAAGTGGGAGGCATAAGTTTGCGAGTCTTTTGGCCTTGTGTGGGTCGTATGAAGAAGATGAGTATCTTTTCGAAATGTATGCAACAATCAAAGAGTTTTCTAACTTTTTGTAGTATTTTTAGAATATTCTGGAATATTATAAGAAATGATGAATGACGAGCGGATGTGTACCGTCGTTTTCATTTCGTTCACACAATAAGACCCAGCGAAGTTGGTGTTTTGAACTTGTAAAATACATTTCCAAGAAAACTCCAGTTATCATCGTGATCACGAGAGAAAACTGGGACAGGAAGAGAGGAGACGAGACGGGAGACACTTTCTCCGAAAATTACTCCCTTTTCATGCATCAAGTGAGAGGTGAAAGCGGGCATGCAGGCAACCGTTTTCTCTCATTTTTATAATAATATAAGCAAATGTACTTATAAAGTAAAATAGACAAAAGAGAAAGTGTCATGTTTTTGGGCTCCATTAATTAAAACAAAAGCGTTGAATAAAAGGCAGTGAAAGTAAAAAAGCTAGAGAAAAACATGGGTTCTTTTGCTTTCGTACTTTCACTGATGAGAATGATTACATTCGAGATTCATACGGGACCGCGAAATAGGTAGTTTTCGTATCGATACAACAGCGGCTGCCTGCTCGAATTTTTAAGAAAATATAGATTTCACAAAGTGTGAGCGTGGAACGAGACTTTCTCTGGTGAAAGCAGCCGTTTTTTGAAAGATTGATGCTCAACTCTACTTGACACGAGCACTTCGACATTCCCAAACAATTGAAGAAAGCATGATTTCCTCCAGTCAGTCACTGGAGAAAGCTATTGTCCAGCAAACACTTTCAATTGTTAACAATAACTTGAAGATATCTGCACACATACATCTTTCATGCTTTGGTCCATGATGGAATAGAAAAAAATGATGAATTTCAAAGCTAGAGAGAAAGCACAATGAGTAAGTTCGGAGAAAAGTCTCTTGTTGATCACGAGAATGCAATGGGTGGAAGTGAGATAACGAGTGAAAAAGAGATGAAAGGCCGAATAAAAGAGAAAGCATTCCATTATACACATTTCCATTCATTGTGGACTATTTTTTTGGAGAGGAAAAATGGAATTTTTCATGAGCAACGGGAAAACATACATCAGCAAGTATAAAAATGCATACAAAAAACATAACTTCAACTCCAATGCTTTTGGAGAACTATTTTCGAGTCTACTTTCTCTGAGAGAAAGCAAGGTCCATGGAAAAAACACAATGAAAACTGTACATTCAATTCAACAATTTTTAGACCTTAATGGAATGCTCCTTACTTTCTCTGAGAGAAAGTGAGCTTATATATTTTGGAATGTTCAAAACAAGATATTTTTTTAGAACTGATTCGTTCGCTTACTCTGGATTCTCATTTTAGTGAGGTGAAATTCCATTGTAATCTCGTCCCTCGTTTAATGTAAAATGGAGTTGTATGCAAAATACAAAAGCGCCTGGATTTCTGTATTATCTCCACTTTTTCGGGCATTATGACGTTTTTTTTATATTAAAAAAGGGAGTTCTTCCAGTTTTACACAAAAATACTCCACCATTCATCTACAGTTATGGAGAAAGCGCTGTTGCGTTCTTTACATCTTCTTTAGTCATTAAACGAGCCTTTATTACGATTGCTTCGCACTTTTTGTGACCCATTCATGTATACACAATTTCCCTTCAATTTTTCATACTTTCTCCTCTCTTTTGTCGTGTAACACTAAAACGCTTACTTCCACCACTTCTCCACTTACTTTCACTCCTTCACTTAGGAAAAGGTAGCGCAAAATTACTCCTATTATAACACGCTACCGAGGCTAATTTTCGGAGAAAGTCAAGCTGCTGAATTTTCAATAAGGCTTATCTCCTTCAAAATGACATGAGCCAACCTCTTGGAAAAAAATCCAAGCTACTTTTGTGAGTACCTTTCTCCCTCATTTCTGTACTCGACTTTCACTTTTATCTCCGTTTTAGCTCACACATTTTATTATCTATACGTGTGCACACGTCGTTTTCCATCAAGTTGTGCTCATTTGAAAACTTTTTGTTATGTGCATTTAATGACAAAAATTTTAAGGCTTTTCTCCAAAAAATCTAATTTCTCTTACATTGTGTTCACATCAGCAAAAACGGAAGTAATCTGAAAACCTTTTAAAAACACAGAGTAGATTCCGGTGCTCTTCTCCAACGCACTTGAATCTTTGTAATTTAAGTCGAGATTTTTATTTAGAAGGCTGCTGCGAAAAATTGAACCAAATGAGATTTACTCCAGAAAAAATAATGTTGAATGCTTTCTCCGAGAAGACAATGTCGACAAACTGTAAAAGGATACGATTACGATGGGAAAGGTATTTTCCTTCATCTCTTAATACGATTACATCACTTCCCACCAGGATCAAAGCGTAAATGGGAATAGCACTTTGTGGATCACAAAAGTTTTTTTTGGCATAAATGTACTCTCCCTTTCAAACCCCCTTTTCTTTGTACTTGTAAAAATTCCACACGGAGAAAGCATGTTCCAAAGTAAATGATGGTAAGCGCATCACATTTTATGATTGAGCAAACGAACATGCTGACGAATTCCCATTGAGTGATCATTTATGAGTTTGTCTATATTTATGATGTATATCTAGTGTAATGTATAACAGTCCCGAATATTGTTTCTTGCCCCACTTTCCATTTGAGTGAAAGTCTGTCAAAGATTTGTGAGATGTTCAGAGCGACAATAGAAATTCAAGTGGAAATCGAGAGCTACCTACACACTTTGAGAGATGCCGCAGGATTTGGAAATAGTTGGAAAGTGGGAGAAAGTAAGAATTCAGAGCATCTTTCGAGTGTGTTCCTCGTTAAAAAGACTAGTAAACAGGGTGAAAAGACGTTTGAGGAAACCACAAAGAGTTGTTTATCAAACAACTGTGCAATTTCACACGATTCGTAAGATAAAGCTCCGAGAGCTTTGTGAAACAATGAAATATTCAAGTAGTTTGAAAAAATCGAAACAATTTTGACTCAGCAATTAATCCATGAAATTGTGGTGAAAGGAATCATCATTTCTCTTGCTTTCTCTTTTGTCCATCACTCTTCAATGATTTTGATGCTCTCAATTTTCCCTACGTTTTTAATACTCTTTTACGACATCATTTCTTAAACCTTTCCCTTACTTACTTTCTCATGCGCAAGCGTTACAAACTTTCTCCGCCAATTTTTTGTCCTCCATCTGCAAAGGAATGTTGCTTCGTTTTGAACTAAAACCACAAGAATTGTTGCCCATTATTTTCCTCCTCTCCAGTTTTCCACTTTGAGAGAAAGGAATACACTGAGTCTCCAGGAAGAATTTTCATAGGATCGTTTCATTGGTTCACGGTACCATGAATTTGTAACTGCAATGATTACACTGGAATGAGTTTCCGTTAGAGTCATCTTTCCGGTTCGTATGTCCCGTATCTGTTTCTCGACTTTCTCTAGCTTTCACTTGATCATCATGCGTACATCGTACACATTGAAAAACTTGAAACACATGTTGGTTCAGTGTTGACTCAAAAGAGGCTCGGGTTTTAAGAAGAAAGTTGGCTTCGTTAAAAAAAGTTACGACCGCACTTGAAAATGCTGAAATACACAAAAGCCAGTCATAAAGTTGTAAACCTAAGGGAAACGCAAGAAGCTTGCAGTACACTTTCTCCGTATCTGTTTCTCTGAAAGATCAACAAAGTTTTCAAAAAATCGTACGGAGACATGAGAACCCCCGAAAGAATACATATTACACACTTTCTCCGCGTTGCAAACATGACATGCATTCCACGTATTATTAACGTTACATTATGTGCAATTGTGCATGCATGCACAACGAGATTTAGAAAGAGAAAGCAGTGAAAGTCTTCAAGTGAGTCTGTTGTGAGTAATAAAGGTTGAAGGCTCCTTTTCGAGAAATACTCGTTTCACACATTTCCCTGACTTTCTCCGCCACATACACAGTGTGTCATAATGTCCCATTTACAGACTTCATCGTGAGGTGCTGTTGCCAACATTTGCAAATCTCGTATGCATGAATTTTCTCCTAAGAGAAAGCGAAGTATTATTGAATGTAAATAATGTGTATAATGTTCTCCCCATATGGATGTAGTTAGGAGAAATGTGTGTAATGTCTGAAATCTATACTTCTTTTTTATTCTGTGCAACATCTTTTCTACGTAACTTTTGTGAGGGTTCCGCATTTTTAAAAGTTTCCTTAAACAAAGAGAAAAAAGTGAAAACTTCCTTTTCAGACTTTCACCCGCATGCTGCTGCGGGAGAGGCTTGTTAGTTTGGCTTTCACTTTCACTTGAATGTGTCGTCAAGTCGTGAATAAAACAATAATATCTCAGACACACATGGTTTGTTCAGAGAAAGCGAATTTTTAACAATAAGCACAAAAACGGGTAAGTTTATCGGAGAAAGTGAGTTTCGATAGAACTCATCGATTCCGTTACACTCGAGAGAAAGTATTGTGTCAAAAAGTATGAGCATTATTCTTCCTCTGTCGATATCAATATCTGTCACTGGATGAACTTCGAAATGTTGAAAGTCTCGGAATAATGTTCTTATGTAACACATAAACTACTAACGACGTAGATATATGTACTTTCTCCAACTTTCTTTGGGATAAGCCATATTATTTTTAAGTATACATTCTTGCCGCGACAGCAAAACTTTGATGGCTTTGATGTTGGAAAATGTTGCAGGTAAAAGTGAAAGGAGAAAAGATGAAAATTTTCAAATGACTTTTCAAACACAGCTTGTTTTCCTTTTGATCCTCTTGAAAATGATGGGAGTAGTTACAAAGTGGTGTACATCCAAAGTGTACCTTTGAAGAGGGAAGAAAACCCTGAAGAAACATAATTTCCCAGAGGCACTCATACGACAAGAAATGAATCCAGGACTCCAGAGAAAATGAAAGCAGAAAAAAAATTCTGAAATGATACAACTGAGAAAGCATATGTAGGACTTAACCTGGAGAAAGCAGAAAAAATTCGATGGAATGTAGTATTTTTTTTAGTTTTTGTACAAAGTTGTACCCCGCAGCAAATGTAGAGCTGAATGAGGGAAAAGCTCAAATTTATTCTGAGCCTCTGCATTAGAGTGAAAGCAGTGAAAATGTGTGGTAGACACAATCCTATGACACATTTCACAACAATGTCCCAAAAAAAGTGGTTTCTCCTGTCTCTGACACGGAGCACTCCCGTATTCATGAAGTGGAGTTGATGAAACGAGAAGGGGAGATACAGGAGAAATCTGATGTAGGAGAAAGTCTGTAATGTAGATGATTGTAAAACAAGAAGAAAAAACCTTTTTTTTCACGAGAGTATAAATTGCCTCCTGTGCTTTCCACAGTCGACAGCTTCACAGTAAAAGGAATAAATATATGTTCCAATACAGGGAGAAAGCATGATCCAAAGAGAAAGTACATAATGCGCATCGCCTTTTCCTGTTTTTTTTCTGAATCACGGAAATCCTGTTACATTTTGCGGTTAAATTTATCTTCTACTTCTGCATCAGAAAGCTTAATGGAATTGCTTTCTCTCTCTTTAATGGCATGTCAAAATCAAATAGTGCATAAACAATCCTTATCATTCCATAAATTCCTTGAGAAATCTCCATAATTTCACTCCTTTCTCCACACACTACTCCGGAATTCTACACAAAGAAGGAATTTCTCCAGTCTTTATTTGAACATTTCCTTTCATCTCGACCTCTTCGCAAACTGCAAAAACAACAAAGTAGACACAGAAATCCAACCGAAACAGATATGTGTGCGTTTGGCAGGTACTTTTGACATGACACAAATATTTCGTTGATTCGCTGCAGGCACAAAGAGTAATTTTTATTTTCAGGTACCTGACGCAACAACTTGTCGTTTTGCCTCGAGAGCGCCTCAATGTTCACATTGAGGGAGGCGACGGTCTCGTTGAGAAGTGAGTTTTCCCGATTCGCAACCGCCAGTTTGTGCTGCAGCGCGTCGGCCTTTTTGCAAAGGAGGCCGTTCTAAAAAAGCGTTACAATATCCCAAAAAAAACTAGACTAAATATATATATAAATATAATTATATATACTGCTTTTTCTATAATTACATCAATAAGCGCTTGCTTCACACAGGAGCTCAAATGAGCCAACTTCAAACTTAAGGTGACCCCTGAATCAGAGATTTCAGGACCTGGAACAAGTCTCCCCACGAAGGTGGCGAGATCATGGAGAAAGTGCTCGTAGCAGGTAATCTAACAAGCAATGTTTCACGTACAAAACAAATGTTTACAAGGGACACAAAGATGATTTTATACATGTTTGATGAAGCATCATAAAAAAATTGTGTTTTCGGCTGAATTACATCTCACTCACCAACGTCGCTTTGCTGGTGAGCTCTTGGTTTTGTGCAAATATTAGACTTTCATTTCTATCAAAAGCGAGCTTCATCGCTTCACAGCTTCCTTGTCAAAGGGGGAAAGCAGCTATCACTTTCACTGAGACACCCAAAATCTCGAGGAGACCCATTGTCTCCTCCCAATCCCTTCACAACTTTATCCAGCTCGTGAATTTTGTCAGTTAAGAGCTGCGTGTTGCTCGAAGCTTTCTCCGGCTCAATTTCGAAATTTCAGGTTATCATAAACATTATTGTACATTTTTTGGACAAATACCGACTAGAAACGTTACACTTTTACTTGTTGCTCAATCTCGAAGGATTTCTGGGGCGCATTGACCTCATTCACTTTGTCAATCACAGCTGCGAACTTTCTCAGCAGATTGACATCCTTCTCAAATTGATGCTGAGGATTATTGGGCGGCAATCCATTTTTACTGCTTTCACCTGCTCCTTTCTCTGAAGAGACATGGGCTGGCGAGATTTCATCTTTGGAATAACCAGAAAGAGGTGACGAGGAAATATCAACTACGCTTGAATTCCCAACAAAATCAGCTACAGCCTTGATCTGCGCGTCTAGAAGAGAGGCTTTCGAGTCTAATTCACTACTGTCCGCTTTTAAGTTCCCAAGCTCGGAAATCATGTGCGCTTTAAGCTAATTAAAAAACGAAAGCAAAAAAAGCGGAAATCAGCAAACCAAAACTCAAACGACAAAAATTAACAAGCAAAATAATACTCAAGCTTATATATCGCGTTAAGGCATACATTATCAAACCGGTTAATAAGATCCGTAATGCACCGCTTGTTCAAGCAGTTGTCACAATTACAATCGTCAAAAGGGGTGAAAGCAGTAGGAGCATCTCCGGAGGAAGCAACATCATAATTATAGTCGCTGCCACTCGAAGAGATTGATAAAGAATCGGTTTCAGCTATCTACAATGAAAAATTCAATAATATATTTTAAGATCTCCGTTTTAAAGTTTGAGTCGTTTTTATTCGTTCGAAACACGTTAACAAATCGTTGAAGTTTTTGTCGTATAAAATGTTTGCAATGGCGAGGTTTGTATTACTTTTGTAAAATTGTATATTAATTTAACTCTGCTTTTTTCATCTATGTAATCGTAGCGTGTTGTTTCTCTTGTACAGACAATAATAATAATTAACTATATGTACGTCATCAAAAATACCATTTTAAATACCAACCGTAAATACTTGTATGAGTAAAAATTTTAGGCGAATCACCTCTGTTGCTAATTAGTGCCATTAAATTTGCGAACTAAATTTATGCACGAAGACTCTAGCTGCATTAGAGCTGCGTAAGAAGCATCATACTGAGTTTGCTATTATTTATGGTAAGTGTCTAATTATATATCCTGGCTTTCGTATTTATGTGCATTTACTTCCCAAATCTGACATCGACTCACTCTCTGGTAAACTGTTTGACTAGAATTGACAACCACATAGTTAACTAATTTTGCAAGGACTCTTGCGAAAATCAACTGGTATAAAATAGAGCCTCCGTGTAATAAAATAAAATACTGCATTCTGGTAGCTTGAGGGAGACTTAGTTTTCATTCAAAGTGTCAAGTTCGGTAGAAATAGGATAAAATAAACTTTCACTTAAAAATCAATGAAATAGTGAGCCAGTCACAGCAGCTTTCGTAAATAATATCCTAAATAATATTTTTCGCTCGTTGCAGGAAAATTTACAAAATTCTTTCGTATTTTAAAATTTAAAACTTAATCTACACTACATTTTAGCCACTTGTGCTTATATGTAAACTTGTCCATATCACAATGACTGCGTTATTTTGCTGCATTTAAAACTTAAATCTATTTGTGCATTGGCACTCTCAAACATCCAAAACCTGACTGCTGCCACCAATGTGATGATGCCCATTGGATGACGATGCTCCATTTGCTAAGATCCCATTCCCCGTCACATTCTGCGGGATGGGTATAGGCTGCCCTCGTTTCAGCGCGACATAAGCATCTTGTAAATGCTGGATCGTTACCTTTTGCATTCGGATCTCGACATCTTTGTCATAAAGCTGCTTCCGAAAGTGTTCCTCCATCTGGTGCTTCCCTGCGGTTAGCCGCTCCAGCAGCTCTTGCATTGACTCTTCCGGCACCGTTCTCGTTGACTCTGCTCCAAGCGATTCCATTTCCGGCTCCAGAATAACTTCTTCTTGCGGTTCAAGCTGTGTTTCTGGAACTAACTGTTTGAATACAAGATCCAAAAATATGCTTTCATCACAAACTCACTTAGCAGCCTTGAATCTCCTTCATAAAAAATGCAAAGCATAAGCACACCTCAAAAAACGGTTACAAAAACGACGATCCTTGTTCCGTTAGAAACTTACATAAAAATTCTGGAAAAGCGTTTGTTTCACAAGAAATATGTCAAAAAGTGGTTTTTATTGTGTAATCATTTATTAGTTGTATTACAAGAGAACTCATTCAAACTCATTCTAGACTGATCAATGACCAACGACAACATACTCGCAATAGTATCCTTCAAGCAAGTACCAGTAGTTAGCGGGGCAGCCGTGGGACATAAGACAACTGCCTTTTGTCGTCCTTCTAAGAAAGCAAAGCGTTATGTGTGTGTTGACAATTATATTTTTTTCGAGGGAGGCAAAAAGCGTCGGAGATAGATCGACTTGTGGTTGTCAGGCGAAGATAAGCGATTTGCAAAGCTGTGTGAAAACATACTTACGCCAACCCGCTTGTCCACTTTCTCCTCGTAACTTTCACCGGGAGGTTGGACAGGAGGGGACTCGATATTGGAAAACACTTTGCCCCATTCTTCTTCCAGCTCGAACATCTGGAAAAAGAAAATAATTTCCAGAATTAAAAAAATATTTTGTAGAAAAAATTCCACCAGGGATTTTGGAGAAAGTGGAGAAAGCGATGATAAATTACTTCCGCTTCTAAAGCTTGTATACTTTCGTTGCTCGGCTTATTTTGAACTTTTGGCGACACGTTTGGACACCTTCTGGTGGCCAAATGTTTCATAACTTTGATCGAAGGACGTCGCCCCGAAACTGGAGGCGCTTTCACTACTTTCACCGACTGATTCGATTGCGATTTCGCTATCCATCCTTTCACAATGTCTTCCTGAGACTGTTGCGGGAGACCTGAGAGAAAGGCCTTGACGTCCCTTGGGGATCTGTACAGAACTCCGTTGGTGACTTCAATGTCGTCTTGCCCCAAATTGCTGACGCCCGTTGCGGAACTGTGTCTCTGAACCTTTGGTGACGACATTGTCTCTTGCACACTTCGGTTGACTTCCGCATTCATATCTGAAGACTGCACCCGTCTCGCTGATGACTTGTCTTTACGATGTTTGCGGTAATGAACCGCTGTGATTTTGAGGTCCCGTTGTCCACCTTGGGAACTTATGCCCCCTTCTCCAAGGAGCTGCTTGGAGGTTTCCACAACCGCTGTGATGAGCTCATTGAGTCTCGGAGTGTGGCCTAGTGGATTGTGAATGAGGTTTTTCAAAATGGGATTGTCCACCTTTTTCGGTGGTGTCTTGTTCACTGGAGGTGGTACAATGGGGAGCTTCAGTCCAGATTGAGGACGTCGAGGTGAAGGGCAGTCTTTCTTTGGGGAAAGGGTCCTCCTTTGGAGCGCTGGAAGCTTGTCAACTTTCTTTTCCAGTTCTTTCGTTTTTTGGAGGGCAGAGTTTACTGTTTGGTCGGTTTTAAAGGAAACTTGGTCTGACGGCAGGTGCTGCTCTAATTTTAAGAAGAATCACCACAATTGTCACTTTTTTATGAGAAATCGTCATTTACAAATCACTGTCACGGGGAAAGTTTTAAACCTTGGTGTCGTCTCTCCTGTCTTTTGGTAGGAACTACTATGCTTCCACGTAAATTTGCAGGGTTTACGGAGTGCCTTCTTCTTATCGACGACTCCGACTCTTTCGACAACGACGACATTGAAACTAATGGAAGTTCTGAAGCTGGCGATGAAATAAGTTTTTCTTTCTTTTTGAAGTTGGTATTCCAAGGAGGACGATGTCCACTACTTTTTCTGCTAGACTCTGACAAAAGCTTGACACTGGTCGCTCTATAATTTCCTTTGTTTCCTAAAGGTTTAATCACAGGCTTGACTGGTTGACGAACCGGGATTCTACTGGGGCTTGAGACATTCCTCAAGTTGTAAAAATTGAGCATTCCTGGGCCACCCTTACTTATCAAGGCCCTTTCATCCACCGAATTTGAGGATGAAGAAAGACGCGATCGCTGAGACTAATAATGTCGTTTATATATAAAGCGAGGGATGGAAGGAAAGGCTTGGAAAAGGAATATTGGATTTTATGACAGAATTTATACCTTCGTGTGAATTCTGTTCATTTCCTTCTGCAGTTCCTTGATTTCCTCTTCCTTTCTCCTGATTGTGTCCTCCGCATTCACACACCGCGTTTGATAAGCTTGAACCTCCGACTTGAGGGACTCGAGCTGCACCTCCTTTTCCTGGACCTGTTGGAAAGCGGCTCGGGAGCTAACCACCTCCTGAAAATTACAATCACATTGACTTCACAGGTTCAAGGTGCTTCAAGGTCATTATTGGTGTGAATTTTTTAGGCTTACCGTTGCCAGACTTTGGAACACATTTTGAATATCATGCATCTCCTTCAGTCTTTCGCTCAGCTCCTTCTTGAAGTACGTCGTCTCCTCCTTCGCTGAATGCTTCTCCTCTACCGCTGTATTTAGTTGGGACTTCACATCTCTCAGTTCTCGAATCAACTCTGCCACCTCGTTGAGTCGAGGTACTTTCGGATCCGCTTTCGGAGTTTTAGGTGACGCCTATACCAGTAACAAAATTCATGAATCACCTAAAAAAGACGAAGCTTTTCCTGGAATCTCTATGAAATACTGTGGAGACAGCTTACGTTTAGTCTACGAGTTGCCTCCAGCAGCTTTTCTTGGGTGTCCAGCAGAGACCTTTTGTAGTCGTTGCACTCCTGCTCGTAATACTGAACTTTGTTGGAGACATTCCTGATTTCTGTTTCAAGCTCTTCAATTTTTCTACAAAATTTTGTCAAATATAACATGAAATTAAATAATTATTGCCAAATGTGATTGCAATGTACAGCTTTTAAAGACTTTTACCGGTTTTTCTGAAAAATATAGGATTCAGCTTCAGAGTGAGATTTTTGAAGGTCAGTAAGCTGTGTTTCAAGACGGTGAACTTTCTCCTCGGTTTCCTACGTTTAAAATAAATACCACAATGATAAATAGAATTGAATTCAGTATTAATTGCCTTTCGGAAACATTAATTCGAAAACATTTATACGAACCTGGGCACGCCTCGCCTTCTCTTTTGTGAATACCGTTTGAACTTCACTCCTGTGTAAAACTGAATTTACCCCACTAAGTTAGGATACAAGCCAAAAATCTGGTCAAAGGAAGACCTCTGGAGCTCCAGACCACTCACGTCCCACACCCCCATGTCTCGAATTCGGCACACTAGAGTAATCAGACTCTCATTGTCTTTGAGCATCGAGTTCATCCGATCCCGAACTCGTCGGCATTCACTTTTCAGCTTTTCCAGCTCAATTTTTAGCACCTAACAAAATAATCAGATCTCAGTCAGCTTAAAAATCGCATATTAATGTAACCCTAAAATATGTAAAGTCCTGTTGTAAGGTTCCTTACCAAATTCTTTTCTTCCGTGTCCCCATGATTTTTTAGGAGAAGCTTCACTTGTTGCTCGTACTTCTTGATGACCCCCATGTGCTCCTTGGCGAGTTGGGTGGACTCCGTAATTTTCAGCTGAAGGGCACTCACTTTCCGGTTTGCTTCCCTCTCCAGCTCTTCCACAGTGTGGACCAGCACCATATTCTGGACACAGACGTCCTTCGCCCAGTTCTCTAGCATGTTCGTCTTTTTCTCCATCTGAGTAAAGTAATTTTATATTAAAAATCTCCGTAAAATTTCTTTACAAAATTATGGATAAAAATGGAGTTTGGATATTACCAAAAGCTTCTTCTGCTCCTGATCCCCTTCCGTGACTAGGTCATCGATCAACCTCAACTTTTCCATGTAGAGCGAGTTAAAATTGTCGAGTATGCTTCTCAGATATTCTGACGACTCCTCCTGGACTCCTCGCAGGACCCTTGCCGGACCTGTAGGACCTTCTCCAAACTCACCGGGAGTATACGTCATGGAGGGCGGTTGAGTCATTTGCGAGCCTCGAATGGCATCATGACTTAAAAGCCTGGCGTTAAGTGTCGACTCCGAATTCAGGGTTAAATGATAATTGCTACCACTCGACTCAGAGTCCGCACTTTGCTGAGGCACTTTCACCGTCATTACGGACCTCGGTGAGGTCATCGGTTTTGTTTGGGGAAAGTGAGGCTCATTGTGGTGCTGCATTTGGAGGAGTAACTGGGCGGAACTGGGGCATGGGCTGTGACTCCGGGACGAACCACTAAAAGTCCTTTCACCGTCCGGAGAGGCGGTGAAGTGTCCAGAGTCATCTAGCTCTTCGAAAGTAGGCCACCCAAGGTGTGGGGACGTGTCGTCCTCGTCCCTACTGTAAAATCCTTCCTCGTCCCCGTCAACCTTGGAACTTTCCTCCTCTTTCGGTTGGAATACGCTCATAGTATTGGTATTTTCATTGAGTTGGTTTACTCACAAATAACTTATCACTTTGTAATGCTTTCACTTTGAATTTCCTCCAGCTCGGAAAAAATGGGGAGAAACTTTGAGGTGGAGAAAGTCGTCCTGGAGCGCGTTGTAATCGAGTATCAAATCTGAGGTAAAAAATCCATGGAAATTTTCTATACCTTTTGTAATTTAGTGAACCGTATGGAATTTTCGCGATGGAGAGGTTGACGCTGGTAGATTTGAGACAAGGTATAAAATTAGACGCTAATATCTGTTTCTGACCTTGACTAGAGTCACTGAAGTCAAAATGTTCAGACAAGTTGCCTTTAATCTACGAACTTTAATAAACTTCAATCTTCACAAGATTTTTGCATAAATCTTCAACTTCCTGGTGTTCACACCACTGACCCACTATTCTAGTGAGACGTGATTTATTCGTGGGCCATGACAGTATCCTAGAAAATCTCACATTTCATCCCAATCTAAAAACGGGAGTGACGTGTTTCGCAATTACTAAAAAACACTCTTCACTTAGCGTACTAGGTACTCCAAGCGTGTATTGTGAATGATGGGATTTACCAAATTACAATGCTCTCACAAATCTGCGAGATCATCTATACTGTATTGTTAACTTAATCATTTTTTAGTCCGTATGGCACATATATGTTTGTGGCACGTTTTTTGCTTAATTTCATCTCACAATGTTTGATCACTGGTAATGCAATGTTGAGATGAAGCACACTTAAATCCTCTTGAAGCTACTTTAAAGCATACGCTTCACATTCGCAG
>JAHZMW010000055.1:0-17169 GCA_027743745.1 Alloscopus bannaensis
TTAACATGGTGGACAATCTTACAGTAACTTTAAACGGTTAGACTCATCGTGACATTCATCGCAATTGTTAATTTATCGTAACAGGAACTTTTAAAAATTTAAAGATACGTTGTTTTATTTTTTATCCAAGCCACAAGCAAACTTGCTGCGTTTTTCACACTTTGATGTGAATCGCGTCCCCTGATGCAGTCTTCGCGCACCATCTTGTCTGCCACCACACAGATGCCTCGAAAGTACATGTTGTCTTTGTTCCTTCCCTGTGCTTCACTCATCATTTTGACGGAAGAGTAACAGATGGCATTTGATTGTATGGTATGATTCACTTTGCAAACTCTAAACTCAATTTCTGACAACTTCATTAAAACCAACATACATTTCTACCTAATGAAACTCAACCATTCATTAGCTTAATGACTATCATAAATCCGCCGACATCATACAAGTCGCTTTGACGAACGTACTTTTTAACGTCCAAATTAAATGACTTGTGCAGATTTAGATTTTCTGCTACAGTATTAAATTAGTACTACCAATTGCATCTGACGATAATTAAAAGTAGCATAACATTCCAACCCCTGACTTACCTAATGCTCAAGTGATACACAAAAACCAGTAGATTTTCGATGAGATCATACAAATTACGCCTAAATTTTAAGACATGTATAATCAATGCAATGCGACACAAGTTAATAATTTTTTCAGTGCAGTCTCTGTTTTCCTCTCAATAAATCGTATTTCCAAACACCTTCATTGCATCCTTGACAAGTTTTGAAGGCACTCTGACCTTCGAAGGACATTTCTTTTTGAATTTGCATAAATTTTTATGCTCCAAACCAATTTAATTTTTTCATTATTAAATACGCGATAGACTAAGCTGTAACGATGAGTCCAATTACAACTTTAGAGATGTAAAATTCAGCCAAAATCTACTCCAGAAATCTTTTCTAGTATCCAGGAAAAGCATGAACAAATCATAAAACCATTAAACTACACACTCCACCATGAAGTAGCCAGCGATATTAAAAATATCCCCAAATCAGTATCACATTCCTTCCCTATTTCAAGCTGAACCAATTTCTCAACCTTTTCGGCTGCGTTGGACTTGTCCGGAATATATCTACATCTCTAGCCTTATATTTTATCGAGTTTTGCAGCAGTAGAACAAAAGCTTTTATATTACTGCGTTGTGCAAGCCCTGCTACATTTTCTATAATTCCTTCTCCCTATACATCACAGCAATATGCGATCCAACCTCAGTACAATAACCATATAATGCTTCTCTCTAAACATTACATTCTGCCTACATCACCATTCTATATCCTCAAAAGATATAAAATGTATAATGTACTTTTTGTGTAAAGCCACCATATTTCAAGCTGAACCAATTTCTCAACCTTTTCGGCTGCGTTGGACTTGTCCGGAATATATCTACATCTCTAGCCTTATACTTTATCGAGTTTTGCAGCAGTAGAACAAAAGCTTTTATATTACTGCGTTGTGCAAGCCCTGCTACATTTTCTATTCCTTCTCCCTATACATCACAGCAATATGCAATCCAACCTCAGTACAATAACAATATTATAATGCTTCTCTCTAAACATTACATTCTGCCTACATCACCATTCTATATCCTCAAAAGATATAAAATGTATAATGTACTTTTTGTGTAAAGCCACCAACTCGGCAGCCATATTCTCTCTCACTCTTCTAGTCAAAGCGAAGCAAGAGTCTAGTTCTTTGCTTACCAGTAGAGATGAGTATATCTCTCTGAAGTTATCCACACTCCCAAAAAATCAGCTCCCAAAGATTTCCACAAAGCGAAGCAAGAGTCTAGTTCTTTGCTTACCAGTAGAGATGAGTATATCTCTCTGAAGTTATCCACACTCCCAAAAAATCAGCTCCCAAAGATTTTCACGAATAACTCAAAAATTGACACAATTTCAAGGGTCAAATCCGCCCGAAAATTAGAAGTCCGTCAAGTCCACTTCAACTTTGACACGAACGATTCCAACTTTTTGAGCTTTTTGTCCCCATTTCCCCTGGACAAGGACGTTTATCACAAGGTATTATATATTTTCCGTGATATCACACAGTATAAAAAAGTATATATACCCCAGAAAAGTATATAAAGGTTATATTTCAAGTAAAACATTGGTGGATAGGAGAGAAACTCAAAGCGTAGAAAAGTGAAAAAAGGAGTGTATAAAAAACTCGTAACATGGTGTGGGGTGCATGAAGGAAGTTCGTCTTGTAAATGGCGTCATCTAGAGTATTTGTGAGAGAACGGAGGAAAAGAGAAAAGAAAATGTTTTTGTTTACAACGAGAGCTGGTGCAGAGTGCTCGTAGAAAAGCGTAGAAGAAAAAGTGATTTTTTTGTTGTCACATTTATTTCTTGCCTCTAAAAAATGGAGGTTCTTATATTGTTGTGATTGGAAAGATTTTATTTTGAGTAAAGACTCTTTACTAAAGAGTTGCTGACAATTTTTAAGTTGAATTTTGAAAAAAGTGAAAAGTTGCCAGTTTTCGTGAAGATTAGTGAGTTGTGAGGATTATTGTGTGAAAACAGTAATAATGGGGAGAAAAAGAAGTCGATCGAAGTCAGTGTCCCGAACATCAAGATCGCCCTCCCGGTCCAGCCGAAGACACAACAGTCGAAATCATCACAGTAAATCGAAAAAGTCAAGGACGAGTAAAAGGTCGCGTTCCAGAGAGCGACCTGGGCGTGACAGGGACAGGAAGTCGAGGAGGAATAATAAAGACAGACGCACACGATCTCCTTCGTCGTAAGTTGAAATAACGTTTTTAAATACAGAACTCTGAGAGGTACAATTGACGCTCGGGATTTGATGGAGAAATATTGACACATGTGTTGTTGACAATTGTAGATCCAGTAGTAGCAGTGGAAGCTCAAGTTCCAGGAGTCGAAGTCGCAGCAGTAGACCTGCCAAAGAGTTGGAAAGAGTGGCAGAATTGGAGCGGCAAAGGTATGTTCTTCTTCCTATCGAAACCATTAACATTTTTCATCAATTATCAAGGGAGACATTGATTTGATTTATGTTGACTGTTCCGTCAGGCGTCAAAAAGAACTGGAAGCAAAACTTGTGGAGGAGGAGACGGCAAAGAGAATTGAAGAACTGGTAGCTAAGCGGGTGGCTGAGGAGCTGGAGAGGAGAAAAGATGAGATTGAGGCTGAAGTATTGCGTCGCGTTCAGGAGGCCAAAGAGAAAATGGAGAAGGAGATGATGGAAGAGCTTCAGCGTCAAAAGTTGGCTCAATTGGAAGAAGAAAGAAAACGAGAGGTAGTTATACCTTCCTCTAAATCTTTATCGTTGCTACTTCATGATGATCCGTATTTCAAAGTTAATTATGATGATCACCTCTCATTCCTGAATTATGAAGAGGATGAGACATTACTCCTTTTTGAAAAGAATAGTAGCAGCTTTTTGTTCACAGTTGATCTCAATCGTTACGCTCTGCTCCATGACTCTGTGGCAAGTACTTATCAGATATTGTATCGCCTTCTTGTGGCGTATCTTAAGCGATATCCGAGATAATGATACATACCAGTACTTACCTGTAATCTGTTACCTGATTTGTACAACTAACGGAAGCCGGTTATTTATATATTTATTTTTTATACATCGTAATTCGCAACGCAAACGAGAAACATTTAAAAACTCGAATAAGTAGCGCAAGTATTTGTGATCGAGAAAACGTAATAATATGTAGGGCTTTAGTCAGGATAGTAAATTTAAATTATTGAATTCTATCAGTGCAATTCATGTTACATTCAGTAAGTTACACTGATGATATGTACCCTCCGCAATGGCTTTATATGTATGAAAAAGTCACTAATAATAATATTCGAAAAATTTATTTATTTTGGGGAACCACAAGCTACTAGAGTGATCTGGACGTAGTAGATTAGGCCCTGTATATAAGGCTGTTAATTCCCTTTCAGAATTTTCTTTCACTTTCCAAGTTTTTGAAAAGCAATAATTCAATGATCTGAATGGAGCAGAGCAATGTACTGGAAGAATACTAGGTTTTTATGTTGATGAAATTAGCATTTAACGCCTTACTGCACCGACTGGTCTACTACGGTGCCAGTACACTCAAGAAAGGCATAATTTATAGTGGTAGACCATTTTTGCAATTAACCCTTCCTCTCATCTTCAATAGGTGTTTTTGTAAGACCTCTCGTCGTGGTCGAGTAGCATTTTATGGCATCCGGCGTGACACATTTTTGGTATCACCATACCATAACCCTAACTTGTAAGCTTCAATTTAGTTCGTCTTGTGCAACTTGTGTTTTCCCTTATGCGTATCATTGTGTATGTCTACTTTTTATGGTAAGGAAGCAAATTACCTGACCTTTTGCTTTTTGTCGCCGTATGTCTACCTACCCTACTATATTATGCGCTTCATGACATTGACAACTAACGGCAACTGGCATACTCTTACTCTGATCACATCTCTGTGGAGCATACAAAAGTGGGGAAAAGAATCATAGTAGAGAGCGTGGTTTGGTATAGAACTATTCACGTTCATGTGTGTGAAAAACATAGCGGTAAGTTTCGGAGTGATGAGAGTGGGTGATGATGTGTAAGACCCTTCATGGTGAAAGAAGGAAAGTGAACAGCGGAAGAAGTGAACAGCAGAAACTCTCTGAACTGATCTGACACTCACAGGTAGATTTTCATTGTATTAAACTCATATTTTCCTCATTTCTACTCTTTAGTCAAGCAGTTTTCCTTAAGACGCCTGTGGACTTCAAGCAGCGCACCGTCATGGTTCCGTTTTGGAATCATACTGTCTTCAACCACAACCCATTTCCTTGTCCTGACTATCGACCAAACTAATTACATTATTGTTTATTTCTGATTACATATATGATTATGATGTGCATTGATAACCTTGATTGCTATTTGTACGTTACTGACGACTTGTCGTCAGTGAATCCCACTTTATAAGCCATCTGAAATAGATTTTATAGTGGCAAGCAGGTGTAATTGTCTTAACTCTCAGTTTGTGCAAAATTTAATGCCAAGTCTTCCCGTTTCTTTAGGAGGAGGAACGTCATAAACGCGAGGAATTGGAGAGGATAATGGAGGAAAACAATAGGAAAATTGAAGAAGCTCAAAGAAAATTGGTAATTTATTATACTGACATACATATTTTTGTGGTCTTGAGTGTAAGTTTGTATAGCGTACAACTTACTAATTGTTATAATTTGTTACATTGAACCAGCGAATAAAGACGCTCCTCCAAACGCAATTACCCACTCAGTGATTACTCCCCGCCAGTAGTGATTCTTCGTTTAAAATGCCGAAGACCAGCACACGTCCCTTTAAACGGTTTTCTGTGCGTGATAGATTTGTTGCAGCCGTTATGACGTGCTCGATTCCCTTCATATTGTTTGTGATTTAATGATAAAAGTGGCTCGTCAAAGTGCTACGGTATGTAAAAGTTGGGTCGAAACAAGAAATCCCATAACTGGAGGATGTGAATTTGGATGGTTTCATCCACCTGTATTTCGTTTTTGGTAAGTACTATAGACTTATGTGTTTCATGTGTTTGCATTTTTTATCAGTAATTCGAAGATGATTAACTAGTAGTTTAATCAAGGGAGTTTTGGTGGTGTCACTTTATTCATTCTATTTAAATAAAATCTTTATCAACGTCCTATCTCAAATTTGAACCTTGTTATTACAAAACCAACTGTAGTGTTTATTAAGATCATTATGCATTTACATTGACCACAAAAATAGAATGTCGGAGGTGACTTAGTTTACATAAAATTCTAAACCAGTTACCAGTTAGTGTTTGCACTAAACAATATAATATAGTGATTTAGTGATAATGATCGACAACATTTGTATAGAGTAATCTACTTAATTCCTGCGTATGAAGTGTAGTGTAGGAGCGTACTGAAGATACGATAAATAAAACCCGGATGTGTTATTGTTAAAATGAACGTTGAGACAAGTGTTTCATATCAGGTTTATTTTTTTAGACAAACATTAGGGAATTTGAGATTTTAGTCGAAATACAAAGCTTTCGTTGTTACTGGAGTGTACGTAATTTTGGTAGCACGTAGGTATTTCGATTGAATCGCATTCATCAAGAAGTTATCACAGATTGCAATTTATACATTGTGGAATGCTCCTCACGTTTGCACGGTTGGTTGGCTGGTTTATCTTGTGTACAGTGCATAGCGTCCAGCCGTAGCTAAATTGAGGATAATGGCAGTGTTAACAATTACCCGGATATAAAGACCAGAGGTGAGCATTACAACCACAGAAACCGCTTTCACAATATTAGCACCACCTCAAAAAGTACGCAAATCACATTAGTAATAGGAGCAGTTTGATGGAAGCAGCAAGTTGATTGTTTTCAATGGCAGTGTGGGAGCCTTATTTCTTTTCCCATAATGATGACATGCTGGTGTTTCAAGTAGAACCCTGTAGCAAGGATAGCGACGTGAGCACCTCCGATTACTTGGAACGGTATTTCTCCTGTGAGTCAGACGAGAAGAATGCGACTTTTGCTTTGGAATATGACGAAGATTTTCTGCTACTGGAGGTTTTGGAACTATGCTACTGGCTGGAATGAAATGCGTTGCTGCATTCAATCCATTGCTACTATCACTATCGCTTTCACTTGTGGATATTAGCACAGACTGGTATAATTTACCATTTGGATCCTCCACCTCAGCGGTTTGTTTCACAAGTTTTGGCTGACTTTCTTTCACTACTGCAATATCAGAAGTTTCTACATTTCTACAACCGAAGCTCAAATTAACATCACTGTCAACCAGCTCGTGGGATTCAACTTTTTCCCTTTCACCCTCAACTTCAGATTTTATAGGGTTTTCTTCGATTTCCGTGACTAATGCATTGTCAATTACCCCCTTTTCAACATTTTTACTATCAGAAACATCTACATCATTTAAATCTCCGCAAACTTCAAGCCCACTGCTCTTGTCCGAAGGCCGTATACTTTCTACTGGTAACTCTAAACGTTCGCTGCTGTCTGAGATAGATATAATACTAAGGTCTTGTTGGGATGAACATGAACTTTCCTCGCTTTTTTCCGCGTCTTCTACAACCGTGGGAGGTGATTTCTCAGTTACAACTTTTTCTGGATTGTTATTATCCTTAATTTCTAAATCGATGCCGGTACAATCAGGTAGAATGTCGCCTACGTCTAATGTAAACTTGTCTAATCGAAGCAAGTTATCGTCAAAAGATATATGAGTTTTGCTGGAGAGGTTCTCATACTTTTCACAATCTTGTAATGTCTTCAAATCATTCAAAGCTAAAGAACCCTGTCTATGGAGAATCGGTGGCGAGTCGCCTTCAAGAGGCTGAAGTGTTTCATTATGCTGGTGAAGTGGACCAACTTTCTCCACACTTTCGGTGGTAGACGTTATAGCGGCAACGCTACCAGGATGCTTTGCGGAAAGTGCAGCAACCCTTTTTTTGTCTGTGGAAACAAGAAAGACAATTAACCAAACCCGGATACCCGATGGCGATGATCACTAACTACTTAACTTTAATTATCCATGGTCTGCAATATATCTAACCTAAAAAGCCACATGCAAGCCAGGTTGTAATGGACACCTCCGATTTTATTAAGAGAAAGTGCAACATGCAAACTCGTCGTGACTAATTAAGACCACAAAATTCATAAGTTACCCGAGTTTGGAGGGACAGAAGCTGTATCTTTGCCTTTCCCCACTGTAGTCGACGGCCGCTTAGCCCCATCGGCCATCAACGAAGAATCACTCTCCAACGGAAACGAAGACGCCGGCGTGGTCACCGACTTAGACCCAGATTTCGGGTCAGATGTCGGGTAAACTTTCTTCATTCCCGTGATGATATCCTGGTCCTGAGCTCTGAGCGACCTAATTTTATTGAGTAGAGCCCCAGCTGCGTCTGGAGTTGCAGATGTCATCCCAGCAACAATCGAGTCGGTATGCGCCTGTTGAGTGGCCAGCGCCCCTTGGAACATTTGCTGATTCCGTACTCGAAGTTTTTGCAGCAATTCGGAGAACGTCAGATTGTCTTTCGTGCTGCTCGGAGATTGAGACGGAATGTGGGATGCGGACGGAGGGATCCTTCTCGGATTATTATTTGTGGCTGACTTAGACATTGTCATGGGCCAGTCGATGTCTCGAGTCAACTTTTTTCCGACAACGGTGAGATCATGCCCGCTAAACTGTTGAACCACGACGGAGCCGGCATTTTGTCTATAGATCATTTCGAACATGCCTGTGTCCGCGTTACGATTGTTCTTTCTGTCGACAACGACTGCAAATAACAGTAATATTTTCATTAAAATCCGGAAAACGCATACCTACAAGATATATATAGAATGCACAAAACTTTCACCGAACCTTTCACCGTGTCCTCCAAGCATTGCACACACATTCTCGCTGTAACACTGGTACTGGCAGCCATACAAGGACAAGAGTTGATTTCTATCAGCCAAGGTCTGAAATCGTCGGTGAGCATGAAATCCGCTCCGTATAGCTCATAGCATCCTTTCCTGCTTTCTACGGTCTCTTGTGATGCCAAAAGAACTCCGACGATGGCTTGCTTCATTCCAGAGTAAATTATAGGCCATGCCTGTCATTCATATTTAGAGTGCTTTAGCAAAGACTGCAATGCAGAACTTTTATATAAAAATGTTTATATATAAAATGCTTTTTATTCTTGCATCTAATTTTCCTATTGTCTTCAAATACGCCTGGAACGTGTCACTCGACCACATATTCTCATCGGGTAGATTGGAATCCCGTTGCTCCGAGTTTTGGTATCGACATTGGATGGCATTGTTGCACAAGTGGATGCTCTCGTGGAAATTTTCGAGAACAAAGGGTTTTGTACAGAAGCGAACGTAACTTTCCCTGGAAAAGAAAACCAATCATGAACAGTTGTTGCTCAACCTCTTCCTTATCTGTATGTAACTACTTTCATTTACTTGTAAAACCAAACGGTTAAAGGCGTCCAATCTGTGATGAGGAACCACTGGCGAATGTCAAACTTGGTCTTGTAAATCAGCATGGGCTTCTCAATATACTTTTGGACAACCCAATTACACTCGCGAAAGTTGTTTTGGGTCATGAGGTCCATGATTTTCTCCAGCGTGTTCATGATCACAATTCCCTTGCCCCGGGACCTCGCCCCTGGCTTGCAAATCCACATGTTGTACACCCCATCCAGTTGGATTTGTGGCCAGTACTGAGCAACCTTTTGAAGCGTCTTTTTTGCAGTTTCATATTTCACCTTTTATATGCAAAAAGGCATATCACATTTTTAAGTCAGTATTTTATGAGGTCCTCAAATGGCGACAAAGTTCAATTTTTTTATGTGCATGATAAGAACCTACTTGGACTGCCTCAGCGGTATCAAAACGCAAACGTTTCCGCTCATGCACGACAGCGTAATACTGATGAATGAAAGCATCCCAATGTTGAGTCATAAAGTTGGGAGGGAGCAGCCAATCAATATCCTCATGCCTCCGCATCCGGATGTAGTTCCCAAGCTGTCTGGAAGCAAAGTCAACAGAGAGTGGAGTGATCTTGCTGTGCACGTCTGCGAGGGCGACGTGCCCTTTCGCTTCGAACGTATCAACAAAGTATCTCAGGTAGCTCATGCACGCTGTGAGCCGGTAGTCGTCTTGAAAGGCTTGTCGCTCCTCTTCCAGACACAGACGGTAGCACCTCGGAAAAAATGTGTCGGCCACCCCGGCTTCACTGAACCAGTGCATGTGCTGGAGGCATGCTGCTAATCCGACCTGACGCAAGAAAATATTTTCCAGATCCCACTTCATTTGGAGTACATCATCAAGGTCATCGTGATGATGGAGTGATTTGTAGTTTACCTTTGTTGTGAACCACGCCTTCGGAAATCGGTTGATCATTTGATCCTTTGTGTACGTCTTCCAGTCAATGTTGTCTCGTCTTATGACCCAAGTGAAGTCTGGAGAATAGTCTTTTAACACGCGAGTCATCCACGCTACATCTGACTCATCTTCGGGACCCCTGTCTGTAATACCAGGGATATTATAATGCTTTCACTTTTGTACTTTCTCCGCATACCACACGCGCTTGTCACCGTGTTAGAAAATGGGTCAGCATTACAAGCCATCTAACCTTTATCGGTTTTTAGATTGATTGCTAATCAACAGGTACACGCACTATATAATCGACTTTCTCCCTTGGCCCTGATTTACATTCATAAGCCTTTTCTCCTTTCACTAAAAATGACAGTGTTTGATGATGATGGGTAATATCAAATTACTTTCAAAGACACTGATGAGCCTGCCTACACCAAAATGATGAGCAATTCCTTATTACTACCTTTCTCTCATGGAATTCAAATCAGAGAAAATTGGGACAAATCAGAGAAAACAAGAGAGTTTTTTGTCAGATTGAAGGTACGAGTTGGAATAAAGTGTAAAGGTGTCGACTCCGATATCTCCGGCACACGATGACTTACACATTCCATGACAGATAAATAACATTGCCCTACTTTTCTCCGGCCGTCACTACTAGCATATTTCTCTCCGTACGGAGCTCAACGATCAAACAAGGTGATCGAGATATTAATTCTGTTTGCAGGAAATTTCTGTCTCATTTACAAGGGTTTCTCGTCGCAGTCTTTGTACCACCAGTCGCAGCAGCAGCTTTCACCCAGGAAAGGCGTGAGAGGCGACGGTGTAGGTGGTGAGGCATGTAATCGACGTACTCCAAAAGACATTGGACAGCCGTCGTCACGTGTGACCCCGTTTCCGGAAGTATAACTGTAACGGGATAATATTACGGCTGTCCACGCGGAGTTTCAGTGCCCCACAAAACGGGCCACCATGTAATCTAGAAGGCTTCTTTCTCTAATCCATTAAAACTTTTCGTAACTAATATGAGTTTTATGTGCCTAAAAGAAATATTTGAAGTATGAAAAGTGTTATGCTTATGCTAGTCATAAATATGCCAAAAAAATAAAATATTTTCAATGCTTTTGTTAATAAAACTGTATTAAGCTCAAAAGATCATCTTACTCTGAGGCATTGTCGCATTTGCGGATCGAGAGTAGGCCAAAGGTCCTGGCTTTTCTACCCAGCCTCGTTTTTTCAACGCGTTTCGAATAGCTGGGTAAACTCCACAGCAGGTGAATATCTTATGATCCTGAAATATTTTAGGGCATAAACGTGAAATTAGAAGATTTGCGTTCTACATGTAAATATTTAAAAAATGTTTGTGATATAAAAAATCCAGCTTACATTCATTGCCTTCTCTATAAAAGCTCGGAAGTTTCGACTACGCTCAAGGGACACCATGGACCTTGATTTTACTTTGAACTTGAGGTCTGTCCACTTTCATTTTGATTTCTTCTACAGATCTCAGGCTCTGCTTACCTGTGTTAACCTACGGTTAAAATATTCATTATGACACATTGATAAAAGAACACCCAGAACATAGCACGATCCAATAGTGACCACCTACAACCTACCTTTTGTGTAATATCCCTCCAGAGCTTTGCTTTGTCTTCATCGGTTAATTTCTTGGAAAAGACTCCAAAGAGTTTGTCATACAAAGGCTCGATAGCGTCAGTGAGTATCCTTGTCTCATCGTCCGTCCAGATTACAGGTCTTGATACGGTCTTATTACTGTTTTTTCCGTCTTTGGAATGAACCGACGACTTTGAGTCTGCTTTCGAGCTGATTGACACTCTCGAGTCCAGTTTTGATTGAACTGACATTTTCGTGTCGAGTTTTGATGGAACGGAGGATTTCGTATCCATTTTGGGTGGAACTTGCAATTTTGTGTCGGGTTTCGATTGAACAGCCAATTTTGTATCGGGTTTTGCTTGAACGGGAAATTTTGCATCCAGCTTTGGTTGGATGATCAACTTTGTATCCAATTTTGATTGAACTAGCAATTTTGTATCCATTTTTGATTGAGCCGACAATTTAGGATCCATTGTTAATTATCATGAATTTAATGAGGGTGAAAATTAGTAATTTTGAAAAATGTGGGGAAATGGACTGGCGAGAGACGCTGGTAAAATGTAAGCTCTGAAATTATGAGGATTGTTACCGTGCAATTTTAAAATAATGTAATGCAACAAAAGTCCAAAAAATGTTATGCTACTTTGGTGATCAGTGGTAAGCGCTGGAGTGCAAACTAGTGTCAAAAGTGTCGTTAACTACCTACCTATTTTATATGCAAATTACAAGTTAGTTAATGATCTTAAAGGAGATGCGCACCTCACAACGTTGGTGCTTTCTTTCTGGAAGCCTATGCAGTGCAACCTCTGGAATCTGCGTTGTAGCTCCATGTAAAAGCATTTTGATGTAAAAATATAATTTTAATCAACTTGGTTTTATTCATGCAGAAACTTTTAGGAGACAACATTTTTGTTCCATTTATTCTCTAAATGTCGTCACCTTTCTATGTTGACCATGTCGTCAAGTTTTCCATGATTTTCCGTGTCCAGCTGAATCCTTTCGGTAAGGTGAAGCGCTTGTACAAATATAACAATGGAGATGCATCTTTGCAGCAGCAGTACATTTTTGCATACCAGAAGTTGCAACAAACGCATGTGTGCACATAGGTCGAAGTTTGTTGTATCACAGTCGTATTTTGACTAGAGCCGTAATATTGAACACAATTAAAATTAATGCTTGTCACCAAGCTTTTATTAATCTCTTACGACCCGTTATACATAGATGACAATATATTCGGTTTAATTTCGTTGTAGGTACTCCCGTATGACTTTGCACAACACATTTTTTGCATACCATGCAAATGAACACATGTTGGGCTGAGTTTCGAATGTAGCTTTCAATTTTTCAGAATTGCAAGTTTGCAACTTGGTCTGCCTCTGCAGACCTCTCACATTCCTAGCAACACGTGCATACTCTTCGTCCGCCAAGAGTCCTCGTGCTCCCAAGGCTTTGTTCATATTCTCAGAAAATGAACGCACGACCATATTTCACATGCATTTTTCATAAACTATTAAAAAATTCCTCGAATTTGATGTAATGCGTATGATAACTAATTCATGAACATTTATGGTTTACTATTGTACACAAAAAACAACAACAAACTCGGAGCACGAATTTTCGCCGTGATTTTCATTAATGAACACAAGTTGTTACATAATCTTCCTTTGTTTCACCTCAGTTTCCCGCACAAAACGCCTGGAGACCACCCATGTGCTGTACCTGACAGGTGGAAGAACTTCAAAACGAAAGTTTCGAACAAAACTTTTCATACAACTTCTTCAAGACTTACACAACACAACAAAGCTCAACAGCATACAAAATGATGGGGCATTGCGCGACTCCCAAGAAAAAGAACGCTGTCACACACGAAGAAGACCCAAGTTCAGCTCAAGCCTTCCTCACCGTAGTGTGCCCACCATCACACTCATATTTCCCGTTGATCAGGCATTTTCTTTTTCTCAGACATAATAATATTGTGTGCACACGCTGAAAAGGTTCAACATGCTTTCAACTCCTTGTAAAAAAAATGAAGTTACCTCTGAAAATCATCAGGATATCCGAACATCAGGCAGGATCGTGCACACACAGAATGTATGCTGGCCCACACATGCATTAAACGCGTAGAGTTGCACACAATGTGTGAAAATGCGCATCAAAAAACTGAGGAACGAACGAGTGAGAGAATAAAAGTGTTATATATAGTGCCTCAGTATACATATCTTGCTCACCACATCCATGTGCTGAGTGTCCGAGAGTCTGTATGTAAGATTTTTATTGGGATCGTTTTACATTGAAATGTATCACATCTCTAAGAAAGAAAAGTACCTATATATTCTCCCTGCATGATCCCATTCATCGCTGTACACATTTTGTGTGCTTTGCAAACTGTGTTTTCTTTATGGATCTTGATGTGTGGATGTGAATACCAGAACGAAATGAAAGGGTCATAGGGTGTTCGTGGGATGGGAACAAAACTGACCAATCCTGATATAGGGACTAGTCACTCTTCACTCGTATTCTTGTCCATATTAGCGAACATCAACAAAACATGCCAAGTCCCCGAAAAAAAAACCAGTCGCTTTTGCCACTCTCTCTGGTGTTATTTCAGTGGATACGAGTATCATTCGTGTATTGTTGGGTGAGACGAGAGGTTTAATCTTGTGCAAATGCTAATACGTATATAATGTCTCTTATCAAGCGTCAGTGTGCTGCCTGCCCACTCTCGGAGACAACTTAGATTCTTGTTTTCACTTGTCAAAAATGCAAATGGTTCGACAAGGATTTCTACCCCATTTCAGCATGGGGCTCTCAGGAATGTGAATAAGGTTGGCTACGCAAAACTTGTAGATTTTGACAGAAAATGTCCGAGACCATAATGAGACTAACTGCGCAAAACATAGTTGATGGCACAACTGTTGTAATAAACTCCGAGTTTTGACTCCATCAAAATTTGTGTGCTCATCTTCCTCTGCACCCATTTCTCTCCGCAAAAACGTACCCCCAAAAATCTTCAAAAATCACGATGATTGTAAACCATGAAAAATGTGGATTCTACGAGCAGATGAGGACCGGAATAAGCATCTGTGTATAGTAGCTTCCTTCAGCTTCTTTACTCTCCTTATTATGCTTTCTCACTTCTCACTCAAAGTCTGAAAAAATTTACACACACTCAAAACACGCCACCACCTCCAAAGCAATGTATCGTAATAATAAAAATGTTCCGAGTCAGAGAAGCATATTACAAAGCAACACAGAACTGTAGAGAAAAAATAAATCTTCAAGTTAGCATCACACCACAATATAAATCCTTGTTCACTCCGAACACAATGGCTAATAATATGTACGCGTATTAGGTACACATGTCAAGACTTTGGCTTCTTGTATATTGTGGGGTAGCTCCATTTAATTTCTATTGATATAATCGCATCCTGCATAATGCCTCACCAACATCAGAAGAGAACTAAATACATGTTATCTGATCAGCAGACCTTCCTCACGACAAAACCGACTCTCTACGCTCTGACATTAGCTTGTCTCACTGTGTGGATTTGTATAGTGCTCCCAAACTTTATTCACTCTCACATTTTTATTCATCTTCAGAAAGCTATATTATACTCCTCTAGCATGAAAACTACGCGACGAATGAAACCACTGGCTTGAATTCTCAAAGTGTGACTCAGAGTCTGCCTTTTTACACGGGACAGACTACCCCAACCAAATGTCTACAAACAAATATCTCTATACTGAACAATGTGTGTGGTACTGAAACACACACATGATGCATATAGAGGGAGAGCGAGGCAAAAAAAATAACACGTTTCATCTCAACTTCTTATATTCTCTGGATAATACGAGTGGATTTGAGGATGTGAGTGTGTGCGGTTTGTGCTCTCGTTTGGTGCACATTTCAACACAACTTTTCAGAATGAACGCTTATTGCCAAAAGCCATGCAGTGTGCTTTGTATACATCTCTGTTGAAAATGTGTGCAATACCTTCACATGATGCACAAATCTAGATATAAACACAGAAATCCTCTATGCACATCATACTCTAGTTAGATGTACATAATCGGTTAGCCAGCTATTTATTAGGAGCGAGCCACTAAAAAGACAATGTAACAACGTAAAAATATGTGTAATGAAACAAGTTTTTTGTGTGTGTATCTATATGCTCACAAAATGTGTTTGTAAGCTTCACATAAAATTCATTCTAATATGCATCTCTCACACTCACCTCTGAGATAAATATATATTGAACTGTTCTATACTGATATATAACGCTGTGTGCGGTATATAGCTTGAAAATATGTACCTATGCGTGTGTATGTGCACTTCTGTGAGCTGTTTGAGCAGCATCATATCATCGTGATCATCATCATCAGCCTTGTTCCTCCGTTTCCTTGCAGCCAGTTGTAGTGCCAGCCGAGCTGCTGAATCTGAAAGAGCTGTTGCTGAGTCTTAAAAAACTTCATGTTTGTCTCCACGAATTTATTGCATTTTTCATACATCTCTCCAGCAAGCCATTTTTTTCGAATTTTTGTGGAGAGGAATATTTTGGAGAAAATTGCTAATTACCTCTGGAGGATTTGGAGGAAGGATTGTGGAGAAAGCGTGGTTAGAAGATTAACAATATTTTACCTGAGGTGACGTCTCATCATCTTTGGGGAAAAGCTGAGGATTTTTTTGAAGCATTTTTTTTCTGGATTGGTGGACGCTTCAAAATATTAAAAATTATTTGGCGTGGTCGAGTTGTGGAAGGGTTTCTGAATTCATCACGCGGAAAGTGCGGAGAAGCTCTAGTAATTTTCCAGAGCGCACGGAGTCCACCACGAAGACATGACACATCGGTAATCTTCTTGGAGGTCTGGACGGCTGGTGTGGTTGTTCGCTAAAAATTTCAGTTTCAGTGTACAACGAAAATTGAAAGAAACTACAACGAGAAGTTGTAGAGAGCTCAGCGAAAATTAGTAGACTTCACGAGAAAAGGTGTACTTTTACCCGAAATACGGTGTGAGGAGGGCTATAAAAACTGTAAAATCCTCCGAAAATTCGTAGTGCATCACAAGTGGCCAGAAAAGTGTCTTTATCGTTTCAGAGTTGCCTAAATTTGTAGTATCTACTTATCTACTCTGCCAACATCCAGTATGTTTCCACTCTAGAGTGAAGCCAGAAAAGACAAGCTTTCAACATCGAACTTTGCCTCTTATATTTCCCAATTTTCTTTACGCCTCCCTCGAATGCCTTTTCCAGGCTCCCGATATGGGAACCGTCAAACTCAGGTCTGGAACAGTGACACCCCGCAAGGTTTTACTTGAGTACTGGAAATCTCACGGATTCCTGACAACTGTGGTGACCAGCACATAAGGTCCCGATAAAAAGACACTTCGATCACCACTCTCACCTAGGACCTTCCCTGAATATGTCGCCACCGATCCCACCTACAAATCCACAAATATTTTGTGACAGAACTCCAACACCACCTTTCACCTAAGTCGGCCCCCAGTTACAAAATTAGTTCATCAGTCATTAATTAGTGATCATCAAAACGAACATAAGGCGACCAGATCAAAATTTTTATAACTATTACATCTTATTATTCTTGAAAGATGCACATCCAAGAGAACATATTATAATCTTAGACTCAGAAAAA
>JAHZMW010000056.1:0-10225 GCA_027743745.1 Alloscopus bannaensis
ATGTAGACGACGGTTATGACAAGATTTTCGACTTTCAAACATCACAGCCTGAGTATAATGCCTTTCAGTCTCCTCGCTAACAAAGTTTGCAAGGTTTTATTACATAAATAAATAAATGGCTGGCAGAGAAAGTTGACGAAGTCGTGTTCTGCCTAAATCTAAAGCGGTAGGCAAACACGGCAGGATTTAAATTCAAAATTAAACTCGGAAAGACGCTTGTGAATGAGTTACCGTTGCCGTTAATTGTGATTATATTAAAGTTTCAGTAATATAAACTGGGATTTTTATTATTGCTAATAATACGAATAAGTGAAAAGAAAGGACTAAATAAAAATTACAAAAGTACAATTGGTTTTATTATTTATTTGTTATACAAGTTCATTTGTACAGTCATTTTCAGAGGATTTTACCAACATACATAAAACAGAATTTCATGAAAAGGGGGAAATAATGGGACGCTTAGTTGTTGGTCATACGAAAACTCTAACGTGCCTCGACTTCAACTAATCAAACTGAATCTCAAACAAGTGTATTTAACCATTTAAATTAAACTTTAAATGCACGAAAGGTCACAGAAAGGGCGACATCCACTACTGTAATGAAATTGTGTGTGGAAAATTGAAAATACACAGTTAAGTACACGAAACTGAAATTATTGTACATCAGACAAGAATGTATGTGTCGTCAGCTCAGTAAGCTGTTAACAACATGTTGTATCAGTAATTGCGGCTTTGCACGAGGAAATGGTTTCAATTCCGTTAAATTCACTTTGCTGGAATCCTCGAAGAACGTATTCACTGTACCCATGAAGGCATAACTTTCCTTTCTCAACTTCATCGCGAGTTCAATTTGATGGTTGTCCATGAGAGCTTCATTTGGAACAACAAGCAATACTTTCCCTAGATCCAACGCTTCAATTGTGGTGCCTGCACCAGCATGACTAATTATCAGGTCTGCCCATTGCATATCTTCCATAATTGACGTTTTGTAGTCATAAAGATGAAACTCGATGTTGCCCTCTGTCCATGCGCTGGTGTCATTTTGGCAGCTTTTTCCACCTTGAATCCGGACTTGTTTAACTCCCCACTCTTTAAACTGCAGCACGGCCTTTTCCGACATCACTAACTGAATAAGTTGATGAAACGATGTCGTTCCAACAGTAACGAAAACGCGTTCAAACATAGCACTGCAGTAGACACTCAATACGAAACACCACAAATTAGTAATAATAAACGACATCACTAACTGAATAAGTTGATGAAACGATGTCGTTCCAACAGTAACGAAAACGCGTTCAAACATAGCACTGCAGTAGACACTCAATACGAAACACAACAAATTAGTACAAATAATAACTTTAAATCACTTCGGGTCTCAGTTCTACTCGCTTTCCCTGAACTTCCCACTTTTGTTAGCTTTCGTTGTAAACTTTGCTGATGTCTTCATACGCGATATCTCTCAATGTTGTCCCGTTGAACTCTCCCTGTTGTGTTATCAATTAAAAAATAAATTTACAACAAACTCCTTACCACTAATATGGAACTCTTACTATTAGAGGCGGATTAAACTTGCTCCTTACCGAGTTAATCTTGAGAGTGACAGAATATTTGCTCATATCCACAGACTGGNCTTGCTGCTTACCGAGTTAATCTTGAGAGTGACAGAATATTTGCTCATATCCACAGACTGGAGGGTGGCAGTGTTTCCGCGATATTCCCCGTTCAATATTTTAACTTCACGACCTAATAAAACAATATTTTTAAAAGTATTAGTTTCATTAATAGCCGTAACTGTTAAGCAATCTTGTTAAAAAACCTAGCTCGAGACCTAAAAGCTAATCTCACACAGCTGTAGCAATACTTTGCAATGCCTGTCTGTCACACATCCAATACATACTCTTTGCGACGTAAATACATGTACCAGAGGGGCACAATGATACACATTTAGATTATTTGACGTGCATAAAAAGCTCGGGGAGATACATATCAAGGAAAAAATACGTCAGCAGAAGCAAGTCATTTTGAAAATAATTTCGTTGCCTTTATCTAATTGATGAAAATTATATGATTATGATTTCCGACCTTAAGATATCATCTCATTGATATGTATTTATGTACGTGCGTTCTCTCCCAACTTACCCGGAGTTGGAATCACAGTTTCGAGGTGCTCCTGATCCAATTTCAGTTTATGGCCGGTTTCCAGCATTTTAATTATTGCAGCGTACTTATCGATTACTTCAGTGACGACTCCCTTTTCTTTGTAGTATTTATCTCCAAGCCGTTTGGTAACAACTTTTACTACTATACCCTGTTGAAATCATTAAAAAATTAATATTACTACATGCGTAATTCACACCGCAAAGTCCTAAATGAAAAATTACTGGCTATACTAAGTACTAAATGTTTGTTACTTAAAATATTAATAATCACAAAGTACCTCTGTCATCCAATAGTCTTTTCGATACTTTTTCTGCTTCATTCGCTCCTGCTCTTCCCGAATCTGCTCAAGAGCGGAGAATTTTCTTTTTCCATCGCTGCTGCTCGTTGTACTTTTGAAACTCCTTACGGATGAGCTATCCCAATCCTTTTTAAGCGTTTTGAAAACATTCGAACTAGAACTAGTCGACGGCGCAGATGAGGATGCCTTCATGCTTAACTGAAGCTGAAGTTTCTCCTCTTCACTATTGCGAACTAATTCGGTGTACTGGGGTTCAGGTACGTTATCTTGAGCAGCGCGTTGAACCTGTCGTCACAAAAATCACTGTCTTTTTAGTCAGTCCCTTCATGGTCTTACGTAACAAACCAAAACCAATAAAACCTTTAACTAAAAGACACCACAACAAAGAATGATTACCTGCTTTTCGATGAATTCCATCATTCTCTCTTCATCGTCCTTGTCCATTTTCTCCTTTTTGGCCAGTTGTTGTTGTCTCGCGATGGTTTCAGGGTCTCTGGAAAGAAGAAAATTGATCGAATGTTCCATTGCTGTTAAGTATGCCTTATCTAATTGTCTTAAAAACTAGCTAGCAACAAAACACTTACCTGTCGATGTACGTCACAAACCAGCCTTTTTCCGTTTCATCCACCGTACAAATTCCTTCACGACCTAGCCACTTCACAAACTCCGTCAGCGTTAACCAACGCGTTGCGTTCATGTGGAGGTGATCCTTATCCGAAATATATTCTTGATATATCTACACACAGCACCAAAAACAATATGTATGTATTAAAGAATTGTCAACTATTGGCAAGTACGCAGTTATCGTTTAATTACTTGAACCACAACTTACTTGATTCGCGTGAACTCGTTTTGTACCAAACCTCCGCCGCAGCAACTCAACGTAACCATTTTTGAATTCGCTGAAAACGAACGAAATAAATCAAAAATCAATCACCGGTCAAACAATACCTTCAACCTTATTTAACACCTTATCTATAATTAAATCTACAATTAACTTCTCTTACCTCGAGTAATCATCAAGAAACCTGTTCGGATTGTCCGCAAACAACAGCAACTGTCTTTGATGAGCCTCAGACATGGTGTGACATTTGAAGCCGTTTTCGTCTCGACACTGCTTCTGACACATTTGACAGTACCACCTCAGCTTCTGGAGACCTTTCGCCTTCATCTTATTCGCCAAATATTTTGGCGTCCCCTTCTCCGCTTTCGGCATCTTGACTTTGGTCACGAATCACACAGATTTCAAACAATTTATTTATTTTAAAACCAAATCTAACTCTGCTCTTTAAGTTACGCTTTTTTTTACAAACTAAATGTAATGTGTTTCAAAAATGCCCAAAATTTCAACCTTCAACCTAAAACCCTAAAATAATGCTAATTCAATTAATTCCCCAATGAGAAAAATGTCCATTTATAAACTGGACCGGAAATCAGCTGTTGTGTTGTACTAACGAATTTAAATTTGAATTTAAAAATCACTGCTATAAAAAATGTCAACAAAATCGGGACGTGGTGAGCTGAGCTCAATGAAGCAGCAGCTGAGTGAAGCGGCGGCGAGAAGTTGTATACATAAAAAACGTTATTTTCACACTTAAAGCGTTCCTCTACACCTACTCTTATGTATATGGACTTCCCTCACATCTTTGTTTAATTATGATGAGCGTCCAAATTCTTTATATGATGACGATAATTGATTGGTAATCATACTAATCATGATTAATTCTTCGAAACAATAATTACAGTTGAAACATGACATATTAGGGAATATTTCCATAAAATATTTTTATTTTGTTCTGTTTTGTTTTTTTCTCAAAGAAAGCACTCATCAAATTCAACGTTCCTTTTGTCTGACGATTATCATGGCTTATCATCGTCACAAAAGTTTGATAATTGATATCCCCTAGAAGAGGAATTCGTGTAATTAATCAGGATATAAATTGTGTACATTATATTCATTAAAGTTTCTTCTGAATTCTTCGGTTTTATACAAAAATTATTACGACACGAATTTGA
Source organism: Alloscopus bannaensis (assembly GCA_027743745.1). Taxonomy (NCBI): domain Eukaryota; kingdom Metazoa; phylum Arthropoda; class Collembola; order Entomobryomorpha; family Entomobryidae; genus Alloscopus; species Alloscopus bannaensis. Next base: position 4,474 of record JAHZMW010000056.1, read on the forward strand.
TGACGTGTCGACATGTTTAATTGCTGAGAAGCACCTAAATATAATATATTTGTATATCGTTGTAATCTTTAACGGTGAATTCTACTCTAGTAAATTCTCTGATTTGTGTCTGGTTCACATTCAAGGTACAGAGTGCAATTTTCTGAACACTTCATCCAACCTTTTTTGTAATTTGCAAAGTATATATTTTTTGAAAAACAATAGTATATATTCTCTATAAAATCGCAAAAATTTAATAATTCAACGATATCTCACATACACAAACGAGCGTTATTAAATTATCAACTTGCATACAAATACAATCGTAGAGAGCAAAGTGCTTCGTGGCCTCTCTGAATATTTTTTTTGGCAGTTCCACACAACCTCGGAGACTGTATATTTACAAACATTTTCGGAATGTTAAACCGAAAGATTAACTAAACTGGAAATATATATACAAATACGGTTATCTCTTGGAGACTTTGAAACATATTTGAAGTAGCTTTGTAATGGTCTGTACTGTTTAAAGCTATATCACAAGTGTGTTTTTTAAAATCCTTAAATATTTATGAGTTGCAATTGGTAATAATATACATAATAATAAATATGTTATTGTTTAATCTTCGTGGAGTGAAATGAGAGGGTACAGGGTTTGAGTAACTTGCGCATCCGCGAGTGGGATGTCCTTATCTCCCCATCCCCAAGGGCCTCCGTGACTCATTCCGATGCTGCTGGCTAAACTTGCTGCGCTAGGAACCGAGGGCTCACCTCCATTCCTCCATGATCCGTCTCCGGTCCTCCTCACACGGTCCCGGACAGTTTTGTCGGAAACAGTTTTAAGATCGTAGGCCCAGCCAATCCAAGCCATGAAGTCGATGAAAGCAGTGGTGAAGTTGTACTTGTAGCGGCCCAACTCTGCGGTCTTGTAATCCCAGGGGAAGACGTGATGGTAGTTATGCCATCCTTCACCCCAGGCGAGAATCGCAACGGTCTTGTTTTCGGAGGGGTTGATCGTCCTTTAAAGAGAAGATTTGGGGTTAGACAACTCCTCAACAGTTTATAATACAATATTTATATTATTATGAGATTGAAAGTGACTTACTGGTCATAAGGCTTATCTCCCCACAAGTGAGCTGCGCTGTTAACGAGCCAGGTACAATGGAGGTTGAAGCAGTAGCGGAGTTGCGCGGCGAAGCACCACCCGACAATAATACTTTCTCCCCAGAAATACCATGGGACGAGGGCTGGCATAAAGAAGCTTGTTGTGAGAACCAATGGAGTGTAGTACCTGTAAACAAACGGAGAAAATTGACAGTTAGATCTGGTCTAAACAATAACTGGCGACATTTGAAGAACCAACTCTTAAATTAACAACTAGGGCTCCACACATGTGTACAAGACCAGCTACAAAAAATAAACAACAAAAACTTGTTAGAACAAACGTCACATTTTGGAGGCAACCTTTCCAGTATAGTAATTCCTTGGACTTACTCCATATCAAAGTTTGCCACATCACTTGTCCAGTGACTAACAGGTACAGTCCAACTAGTGAGGCAGCATGGAGGTACACAAAGAGGGCGACATTTCTCCACACAATGTCAATAGTGCTCGGGAGGCTCATGACATCCACCTCGTCTTCAGCCTTGGTCTCTGCCTTCGTCGACTTCTCCTTTCGCTGAGTGATGGTGACATTGTCTGATGGGGTCCCACTGACTGGAGCTGCTGGCTCTGGGATGTCTTCTCTGAAAGTTGTCTCCACCTTCTCTGAATCCGTGATGACTGGCTCGGACTCCTCGTGAGGAGTGCTCAGTCTGCTTTCTTCGGTGGAAGCTTGGCTACGACCCATGATGTCTGCGGAACCGTTCGGAGGCATACGACGAAGTGATTGAGTCTAAAGAAACAAAAAAATGCAATTAAAATAAAAAATACGTCACAATTTTTCTGTTTCTTCACATTAATGTCGGATTGAATCACGTACTAAGCTTCTGAGGTGGATGTCGCAACTGACTGACCATTCGATAACGCTCTTTATGAAATACTCATTTTTTTTCACTGGTTTTTCCTACAATGTCTTCAAGTGTCGAAACTCAAGAGTGAAGATAACGACCCACCCCCTCTTACAGTTATATAAAAGTGGGAAATTATTAAACTTATTTTTATCCCACACAATTCCCATTTCCCAAACGATTTCTCCACTTAATGATAAAACCCAATGTTCCTCACTTCAAAACTATACTTTTGACATGAATGAGATAAACTGGAATTTTATAACATACTAACGTCAAGAGTGAAAAGTAAGTGTTTGCTGTATGTAACTGGAATCTTACTTTATCCAGCCATTAGAAAGAAACATGATCGACAATTCATATACCGATGAGAACAACCGTTCCTGGCTTTGTCTCCTCAACAAGTGCTCATGATATACTAGTGTTGAGCTCATTGTATGCAAAAAAAATAACTATATATATACTGTATATATATATGCATATACTCTTGTACATTCTCAAATGTGAAATCACGAGCTCAAATCGTGTGCTTCATCCTCAGATTTCATAACTTTGTTCTTAAAAGTCTTCCATGCCTCCAGGCCTGTTCTTGTAGTCGCCGATATAAAATGTCAGGAGACACATATAACGTTAATCTTTGTTTCGAAAATTGCATAGATTTTGAGTAACATTGTGATGAAATCACGAATTGTGCAAAACTCCGTGATTCAGCCAGTAATACATTCGGAAATGCCCAAATCCGTGTAGACAATGCCTTCATTACTAGTTACGACTAGTGTCTACCGTGGGAATTTTATAGCAATTTTTTTTTCAGAATGACACAAGAAAAATACATGCATCTTTAAAACGAGGTTTCTTTACAAACACGTAAAAACCAAATTCGGAAGCTCATGGAGAATCTTGAATGACTACAATGATAACATCCTCAAATCAAAGGAAGTTGCTATAAATGTAGGAAATTGTGGGAGCAAAATTTTTAACGTTTGTGGATGTGGCGTGCTCTTGAAAACTCACATTAGCATCCATTTACTCACCTAAGATGAAGCCTGACTCTCCACATTTTCATTTAGACTCTAATTATCATTAGGGATGTTAACAAAAAAAAATCGCTCCTTTTTTCAACAAAACTCACATTAGCATCCTCCATTTACTCACCTAAGATGAAGCCTGACTCTCCACATTTTCATTTAGACTCTAATTATCATTAGGGATGTTAACAAAAAAAAATCGCTCCTTTTTTCAACAAAGGAAACTGGCATTCGAGAATTGCATACGGTAGTTACGGTACATGTTTCAGGTTGATTCAACCCAGTCACTCACCACGAGTCTTGTGGTCTAATGGTCTATACCGGGGAAGATCGTACGATCATATTAACCAATGCAACATACATCGTACGAGCTTCAAGTGGTGTTGTACCAATGCCAGCGAGAACCAGTCTCAGAGCTTATGCAACGTGGACAAACCTGAGCCACTCTTTCCATCACCAGACTCTCAGATGTGTGCATAAAGATCTCCAAAGTGTGAAGCCCACGCCAAAATGAGGAGCAAAAATTTTTTTTATATAATATACTGGCTTCCCCGTGTAGTTCCTCTTATATATCCTGAATCCTGTCTGAATAAGAGACACTAGGTGAGTCGGTTTGTCATTTCAATGTTAACAACGACTTTCCTCAACTTGAGCCTCATTCCATGACCTAGACCGTGTGTTCGTACCGGTATCAACGAAATTTTCGCTACTTTGGCTATATATACATATATATACTCATTTTCTGCTCACTACTTCCTTCCCAAATATAGGAGAATCCTATCACGTCCAGAACATGAAGAAACGTTCTCCAAAAGGATCCCATAACTTGGCATCACCCTTTCATGAGCTGTGTGCATGATATATTTCATACTATATATATGTACCTATGTATAAGCTAAGATTCCTCAGCATCGTCATCACAAGCCGAGTTCGTGTGCGTTTTAATAATGGATGTGTGTGCGAGAGCGAATGCGTCAGCATGTATTATTATGATTGGGCCAGCAAAGGGTTTCTAACGATCTCCGGATCTCTGCTAAATATTGCAATCTTGTAGATGTATGCGTATAAATTCTACTTCTCCAGCCATATCCTGGATTATATGAACTATAACTGCTTCTGATTGCGAATTTTTTCTAATCCCCCAAGTTTTCAACTTGTGTCGTTCTTTCATAATCTCAGCAATTATTATGAAATTATATTTTAGTCTTTTTTCTACTCCGCCGTTTCCCGACCTTTTCCCCTTCAATTTACTTCAACCGAGCGTAAAAAGGAAAAATTATGCAAAATTATCCAAGTCGACAAAATGTGACTCGGTTTCGTGACTGCAAACTGCAAGCCCACGCTTCTCATTAGACAAACAAGGGAAAATGACTGGAATTAATGTATTCTAAATGTGATCTATGCAAAAAAAACTGACATGAGCACCAAAGCACGAGGGCATGATTCCTTCTTAACAACACGCTACTTTTGCGGTTGCATTTTGTCGACTTATCCTCAAGTTCAAGTTCAATCTAAATTGTCTCTATTAGCGTGCCTATATATCATGCAAGATTCAATTGAGATTTGGCATTGAAAACGCAAAAAAACTGCATACGCTTGGGAGAATCCTGACTGACAGTTATGTTATAAAAAATGACTTCATTCCCCTCTATTTTTTACTGACCACCAAAATGTTTACTTGGATTTTCCAGCCGAAACTGGAAGCAGCTTCCTAAATTGACTAAATCAATCCATTTTTGCACATCAATCATCCCTGAATTGCCCTAAAATCTCATGAATGTCACAACTCTGATATGCAAAGAGATTCCCACTCAACAGAATACTTTCTCCGAAAAAAAACCTCGCAAAAAAAGAGAAAGGTACTTACATGTTTTGTCCTTGAGACCTAGAAGAAAACAGCCCGATCAATAAACGCCCGGAGATGACGGCAATGATCCGAAAGCCCAATCCGGTGAATCCTCTCCTCTCCTTCTTTGGTCTGANGCCCGGAGATGACGGCAATGATCCGAAAGCCCAATCCGGTGAATCCTCTCCTCTCCTTCTTTGGTCTGAATTTTTCTCTTATTTTTAGGTAGAAAAATTATTATTTTTTCTCCAATTGACAAACAACAATGTTTCCTAATAATTTCTCGAGTTGTCACTATGTAACACTTGGAAAGAAAGTGAAAGTGAAAAAAAAACAAGTGAGGAGACCACCGTACACACACAGAGAGAAAGTCGGAGTGTGAGAAAGAACTGGGATGAACTCCACTTTATATATAACGGTGAAAAAAAAGAAAGTAGGTAACTTGGATTTTTTGTATTCTTTACGAGGTCGTTCTCGTTACTTTTTTTTCTATTTTCCTTTCGGTCCAGAGTGGCTTGTTTCGTAGGTGCGCTGTCAAGTTCTCACAATGAGAGGAAGTTCTCGACTGTTGTCATGTGCTGAGGAAACCACCGGATTATATATAGTAGAACCCTCATGCTAAAAGGCATGCATAAAAAACTCGCAAGCTTAGTATGTGAACTGTTGCTGTATGAGCCGTCATCGTAGGCAAAAAAAAAAATGTGCAAACATTGTGTGCTTTGTTAACTTTGTAAATTACGTTAAGATATGAGAGATTTCCATGCGAGTAGCATTTGACATGCATAAACGTGTTGTGGTATGCTCGTGTCCACCGAATATGTCGGCAGATTTGGGTCCAAAGATTCCAGCTTCAGGTGCAAGCCCATTTATGAGTGCGTGTGGTATATGAGGTA
>JAHZMW010000057.1:0-19670 GCA_027743745.1 Alloscopus bannaensis
ATGGGCCTCAACCGCTCCGTCCACTTGACTTCTGTTATCATGATGACTCCGATGAGATCACAGTGCTGGATTGTATTTCGATGTGTGTGTGCGTCGTGGCGTATGCCTCAGACTCTTTAAGGGGTCAACAAATGCTGGTACGCATAAAACACATTCATTAACACATAATAAGTTCAGCAGTTGTTTAAGCGTGTTCTAACGCATTTTTTCAGACGATTCTGGAAGCTGTGCTCCCACCGTACCTGACTCACATTCAGACAAACAAGACTGAGGGCAAAACTGAGCGTGACATCATCAACCATATTGCAGTGGCAATGAAGACATTGGTCAACAATTGTGAACCTTTGGCAAAGTAAGCATTGTTACAACTTTTGTACATTCTCGTTGTGAATACTCTAAGAAATTGTAATGCGTGTGTATTTCAGGAATTATTCAGGCCCCCAAATGTCCAGTCCAGCAGACCTGCGAGGATCCAGCCAAAGGAACTACACGAGCAAAGGGGGCATCATGACACCAGGCTATGAATTCGCCGACGACGACTCTCACTCGAAGTACATGAGCGATCCGTCGCGAAACAAGCAGAGTGCTTATGACCGTGATATGCAGGATTCTGAAGTGATACGAGATGAATTTCGCCGTCCCAGGGATACACTGCTTTGCTTAGTTTCTGATTTTTACTCAAAGAGTTCTGCTCGACTGCCAGAACTCGCGAAGAAGGGAGGTGCTGAGGCGAAGCCTGTGGAACTCTTGGATTTGAGGAGTCATACTGTAAGAAAAATTAAAGAAAATCTCTGGAATTATTCGCTGAATCCTCTCACGTATATATTTGATGGTTTCCAGAGACTCGCAGAGGTCGCCATGAGCTTACTTAAAGTTAGTCACATACGATCCCCCGACAATGGGTTGTCGGGGTTTACAAAAGTACATGGTCGAAGTCTTCCCGTACGGCGAGTGGACTCATGAAGGTTCTCGGACTACTCTCACAGCCTTTTTGAGGAGGCTCGATAAGACATTTGTGAAAATATGCAAGAAGCCATCCATTCGGGTGAAAAATACATATTCACTTTTAGTGAAGAATTAGTAAATCCAGAGCTATTTAATTTTTATTTTAAATATTAATTTCACAGCGTCACACCGATTGGGAAGCGGCAGCAGGCTTACTGAAAGGAATCTATCAAATGTTGTGGAGACACCCTCACATTGTTCATAATCAACACTTAAAATCGTTGATTACCACCTGCGAATGCTTGCTGATGGGCGAGGGTCAAGCTAGCGACCTTGGGTTAAGTACTGCAGGTCAAGCGTTGATGGGGAAGATTCCTCCGACACACTTTTGCTCCACAGTTGTTCGTCTGCTTGCTCTTCAAGTTCGAGCTTTGGGGGTAATTTAAAGCTTTCTCTTTAAATTTCCAATTCTTCCTAGTGTATGACATGAATGAGAAAATCTGTTTTTTTTTTATTGTAGGAAACATACTCTCTGGAACAAGCGTGTGGTGTTCAGTACAATATGACAGGTCCTCACGACAAGTCCGATGTGCTCCTGATGCATTTGCTGATTCCGATGTGTCTGCGAGTGGGGACCGGAAGGAAAGGTATGTTACAGGTGTAAATTTTCTCATAAGTTCTAAAAACCTTATCGTGATGTAGGTGGTGCAATGATGTGGTTTTCAGATGTGCCAAAAATGCGAAAGACTGATATCGTATACATCCTGAACGTCATTCTAACGAGTCTCAATGCCGGAGGTCCCCGAATCAAAAGCGCAGCGGAGTCGAACAGCACGTCAATAATTGGGGGCATGGGTGGAACGTCGGGGGCAACCCGGTCTGGAAGTGTGACGGAAAGAAAATTGAAGCAATCCACGTGTCAAATTGCCTTTTTAGGTTCGCCACATTGCTATCCTGATTAACCTTCTCCTTTGATTAAATGACTAACTTACAAAATAGCGGGAAAATTGTGATTTTGCCAGGGTTGAAGATTCTTTGCGTGTGCTTCGACTCCGAACTGAGTTCCGAGTGGCCGAGAACAGTGAGGGTGATCCAGGAACTAGGAAATCGGGGCGAGGGCGGGTCTGCTCTTTGGGAATATTTAGAATTTGTTGTAACCGTTCGAAGCTCAATTTATCCAATGTGTCGACCCCTAATTGCATACAAGGTACACCACCGTTGCAATTTAGAATATTAATTGGAACAAGTTGCTAGCTTAAATTAACATTATATTATCTGCAGATGTCCATTCCACCTTCAAACGACCAAGACCGACACTATCAGTTCGTAATTCGGGAGAAACTCAAGGAAATCGTGCTTCCAAAATGTAAAGGGCTCCTTCTCCTCGACCTAGCTCATCAAGTGAAGCAACTCAAAGAGGATTTGGAAACGCGTAAAGGTAAGTGTGACGACGAGCGCCCACGAGCCAAAAAGAGGAAGCATGTGGGTCCTCTCAGAGATGTCATAGTTGACTACTTAGGAACGCGTTTGTAGGAAGTTAGCAAGAAAAGGAATCAAAAACTTGACAACATTTTTCTATACACATTATCAGAAACAGAGCTAAACAAGCGAAATCTCAATCCCGAGACCAACGAGGCTCGAAGCCGACCACGCCCTTCACTCTCCGAATTATTCCCAGGCTTAGCTGCACGCTTTGGAGCTAGTGGAGATGACGCTTCCAAAGGGTCCACCTCCAACATTCACAAGTCCCTGAATCGTGAAAGTAGTGTCAGAGTAAAGCCCACCTCACAAGGTAGCACAAAATTTGTGCATCTCACAACACGTATGATAATTGAATGACATTTTATGCATATCTTGTACAATGAGTTTGTGCCATTTTTGTGTATGGGTAAAACAACTAGATTCGCAATGTTTGTCAGCGTCGTGTCATGATGAGTATTTCAAAGTAGTTCCTTTCAACTCTTTTGCATGAAGAAAAGAAAGTTTGAAGTTACATTTGAGAATGATAAACAGTTTTCTGGTTGTGGACAATGTCAAATCAAGTCCCTTGATCCCTTGTAGGGTAGTTTAGTGCCTGAGATGATTGAATTGACACTTCTAAAAAGACTCCTAATTCCGCACGGCTAATTTGTTTGCTTTGTCAAAAAAAAGCTGAAGACAAAGTCGTAACCTCGAATTTCCTTCCTAGCGCTAATCTATGTAGGAATATAATTGCTTTCTCCACTTTCACTTCCATTCTTTGCACTTTTCTCACCAAAACATGTTTTTCACATACTTTAAAGTATATATGTGATTTTAACACACTTACGTGAAGAAAAAAAGATAAATGTGCCTCTATTTTGTTTAAATGTTGATTAATCTCTGAAAAGTTTACTCAATGTGTTGTGTGTGCGAACGAAAGGCTGCCTTTGAAAGAGAGTATTTTTTCTGTGTTTTCTCTCTCTCTCTCTGTCTCACACTTTTCTCTGTGTTACAATTTTGTTCACACAACTTTCTCCCAAAGGTCGAATGGTGGATCGCTTCATGCGAAGAGTGAGTATTGCCGGTGATTCTCCGTTTTCTATTCCCGAAAACTCTATCCTCAAAGCGAAAGGTCTCTTAACCACTCTCTTCTCTCAAACTTACTTCTTTAACAAACAACTTTTTTCTTACTTTCTCTTTTTTGTCTTGTCTCCATCTTTTTTCACTGTCTCTGTGTTTCTTACATTTAAGAGTGTTATGATGCAAACATGCGTACAGTGATCGACGGACTACTCACGGTCTTATTCATTCAACTCACATTTTTTACGACATAAGCCTACACTTTCACCAACTTTCTCCCGGTTTATTGCATGGATAATACTATATTCCACTATATGATTGCACTGTATAAAGTTGCAGTAGCAATGACCTTTTTATGGTCTCACAAAATGGCCATCATAAATCATGACAATGTTGAATATTTATATCTATTTTACACACAAGAATTTGCACAGTAATGTTTTCACACTTGTTTGGAAAATGGTTCTTCCACTTCAGAATTCTAGCTTGGTTCACACAAATACTGATAATTGTAGCAGTAACTGTAATGACACTTGTTGGGAAAACGCAAGGAAGACAACACTAAAATGCTCGGAAAAAGAGCAGCATTTGTACAAATTGCAAGACTTCATCACAGTAGCGTATATACAACAAACACATGCCCTTCTCTCCAACCCCCGTCCCGTCAGTCGTCATAATTAATGATTTTTACAATTTAGGACAAAAATCTGAAATAGTTTTATATAATGTCTCCATAAGGTTGTCTCATCTCAACGAATTTACATAAACTGCATAATATTTTTAGCGCAATGATTCCAGGTTACTTTCTAGATCCTCTGTAGACTCTTGTAAATGTAGACGCATTTTAAGTCTATATTGTTACGCATTAGAAAAAAAAATCCGAAAGAAATACTTTTTCCCGGAAGCAACAAGCGTGAATGCGTCATTGGAATGGTCTTGAACCAGGAGTCCTTTGCGATATGCTCTAAAATTGTTTGACAAAAAGGAGTGAATGAAAGCCAGGACATGATGTCTATTATTGCTGTTGAGAAGCTACTTTTGAGTTGATTTTTTTTACATTTTCATTTCCAACTTTATAAATATTTATTATTCTGATGTAAATACGTGGCTATCAATGTCGATGTATGCATGCGAAACAATATGGAATATGTTATGATTTATTTTGTTTTATATTTGAAGTGTTCGTCTATTATGGGAATAAGAATTTGGGAGATTGCTTATAAATAACTTTTTCTTGACTGGAATGTCAAAAGGGATAATAGATCGAGAGGAAGGAACGACATCCGAGCTTCATCCGGACCTTCCATCCGAAGGCCTGTCAGCGGACGATGAAGGAGGCTCAGGTTCGAGACCACATCGCCTTCAAAGGCAAAAGCACCAGAGTCGGAAAACGTTTCGATTCCGCAAGAGCAGAAAAGGGGATCGTGACGTGAGTCTTTCACTTTTTGCTTTCACTCCGAGAAAATATTGTAGTAATAATTTGTATGTTTTTGGGGTAATCTAGAAGTTTTCCAGCGTCAGATGTGGAGGAAGAAAGTCCCACAAATCTGGAATCCCCCACCACCCCATTGACTCCATCGCCGAAGGACGAGCTTAACCAGAAGTCCGAAAGCAGCAAGGAGATGGACGATGAGAAAGCAAGTAATGGGAATGGTGAGGGTACGAAATCCAAGTTGAGCCTGAGGCTGCGGTCGAAGAAGCGGAAGAAGTCCGCCTCACCTCAGAACGGAGCAGACTGTGAGAGTCAAAATTCATTTTCTCGGACTTCAAGCACTTGCGGTTATAGAGAAAGTTTTGGTATGCCGTTGTTTGTGCCTGCTGTAGATGTATGGGAAAGAAACAGTGTCGAACCAGATAACATGTCTTCTGTCGTGCAACGGTTTGATAACATTTCTCTACTCTGATTTCATCCTATCATACATTCCTCTCAATAATGTAATGGGAAAGAAACAGTGTCGAACCAGATAACATGTCTTCTGTCGTGCAACGGTTTGATAACATTTCTCTACTCTGATTTCATCCTATCATACATTCCTCTCAATATTGTCACAAACTTTATTCTCTTTGTGTCTAGTTGCACATTTTCTAGAATTTTGTTGAGAAAAAAAAGATTATTATACTTCGTCGCAAGTAATATGTGCTCTCTTTCATACTATAACTTGTATTCTTAAAACGTTTAAAAAAATTCCATTTCAAATTTCTTAAAGTTGATTTCATGTCACTTTGAATTTTATCACTTTTTTGCATGCCATATATCACATCTCTGTGTGAGTTTTTATGTTGGCACGGATCATCTACTTTTATACTCATAATCTCAGACACGTAACGATCTTGTTAGCGTGTTTATTTAAAAAAAACTGAAAAAGTTGAAGAACCACACAACTTTGATTTTATATGTTAGCTCGTCACGCATGCTCTTATAATCTCTCTGGTTCGATTCTTGTAGAGTGTAACCTTTTTCTTGCACCAGAAATCTATGGTCTAACACCAGTTTTTTATTCTCTAATCAATGTTATCTGCTGCTCTTCATGCCAATATAAATTCGCTACTTATGCATGACATGTATCTTGACACGCAAACCCATATTTATATATATATTTCCTTTGTTTTTTCCAAATCGCTCAGGTTCAGTGGAGAGATACAGTTTGCAAATGCTGGAGCGCCTCGAAGTTCCTGGAGATGATGCCTCGGAGGAGGACAAGCCTGTAAGTCGCCAGAACCGGAAAGGGAAGGAGAAAGGGGATGACGAAGACACACTTATTTGATAAATACTGAAACCTTAGTAGAGCTGTGATCATTTGTTTCTATATTGAACTCTTGTAACGTTTTGATACTTTACATACGCTCTAATACTCTTAAAATAATGGTATCGTTATGATTTCTCGTTAAAATTAGCTTGTGATGATAACCTCAGTGAGGGATCATTCGATGGCTAGACATCATTAAAGCAGTATTATACTCGTAGGTAAATGTCAAGTTGACGTGTAGCGTATGGGTGTGGTGAACTTGTGATGTAATAATCTTTATACATAGTTAATTTCTTCTTCTACTGAGATTTTTATTCCAAATGTTAAAGCGATAATGATATACGAACAGTTTCTCTAGCTTCTTCCAACGCAGGTGCTACACATCATTTGTAAGCTTACAGAAATTATTTAGCCGATTGTTATGCCGTGAATTTATACTATGCAATGAAAAGCGCTTACTTGAATTTAGAGCGTAACAGCAGTCATGATAGGTGAAAAAATCAATACTGTACAAATCACAAAATTGTTAATTGTTGAACAGAGAGAGATAATATGTTGTTGAATTTGTAGATTTTATCCGATCACTTTGTAAAGACTGTTAAATAAATACGAAATCATTTTATCTCCATTTCATCACTTTTGTTACTTTTGTACAAATCAGTTATTAATCTAAAATTGTCTCCTGCGCAAAATGACCTTCTCCAGCGTCCCCCAATAAGGAACTGCCGTCCTCGTTTTTTAATGCTGAAAACCCCTGTCTCGAGATCTCTTTGAAGCCAAGCTTCTCCCCAATTTTACGACTATAAGGATTTGTGAACAGGCTGTAAACAAAGGGGTATCCGTCACTCTTAAATTTTTGGATTGATCTCCGGAACATTTCTGTGGCGAGCCCTTTCCCTCGAAACTCAGGTCCCGTGGAAATGATAAAGATTTCAGGATATGTGTTAACGCCTCGTTCTTCATAGACATCGACCAGTTTTATTTGAGCAATCGCTTTTCTAACGGTGACAGTCAGAGGAGACAAGGCTTCACGGGTTGGAGGCTCCACACCCTTTTCGTGAATCCAAAGTATGCATACCGCAGCCACCTAGAGATACATACTTCAAATCAGCAAATGCATCGTCATTACCACCAATTTTTTACCCACTCATTTCTAATACCTTCTCTGGTTGATCTACTGGAAATGCAAAGAAGCTCCCACCGCCCATGTCCATGATGTCTCTATATCTCGCATCCAAATCCTTCTTCCGATCTTCTGTCATTCCGAGGATATGCTGAATTGGTTCATCGAGATAAAAACTTGACTGCAAACTCTCGAAAACGGAAGGATAGTCAGATATGTTGTATCACTCTGAAACCGAAACCGTTCCACTCTCCGCTAATTAGTGAGTCTAGTGTGCCGCCCATGGTGTACTTGCTAAAATTCCAGTCTAGGAATTTTTTTACGTTTGAACATGTACTTCACTTTTTTTCATATGTACACATTAATGTCTCCGTGTTACATTTCTTTTGCAGAGATTCTATCCATCTGTTCAAAATTATTGATCAGAATTTCATTCGGACCTGACATCAACGCATTACAACTCGGTACAATAGGAGGATCGGCTGTAATCCATCGTATAAGAAATGAATCTCATGCATTAGCAAACAAAATCAAAACTCATAAGCATATTAACCATGTGATGAGCATTGCAGCAGCTTAAATGATACTCATGTTGCTAGCAACTCTGCTGTGTCAAAAATGTCATGACTAGACTACCACAATTACTCCTCCATCTACGCGACACGCCAAATACAGTGAAGATTCTCCTACTTGAATACATACCGTACAGATGAAATCCTCACGTTATATTATGCTAATTTTCTAATTTTCAGTCTCCGCAGCAGTATGTACATATAAGGCATAATGTAAAGTATTTTATATATCGTAGCTTGCTCTTGGATGACGTACCTATTCAAGATGACAACGATGGGACACATACTGCAACTCATACTAAGATAAAATGTTGCTTGCCAAGCATGTTTTTCAACGAATATCCTTGTTTGGTTTTCAATCAGCCTTCAATTTCTCAAACTGGACATGCATGAAATGGTCACTCGTTCAAGTTGTGCATATAATAATGCTGAGTTTGCTCAATAAGCATCGGCTACACATACACCATTTTTTCAATAAACCTTCAATTTCTCAAACTGGACATGCATGAAATGGTCACTCGTTCAAGTTGTGCATATAATAATGCTGAGTTTGCTCAATAAGCATCGGCTCTGAGTTCTACACATACACCCCCAAAGAAACGAAGAGTTTTGCCAAAGGCGTTTGCAGGCAAGGCAGTCACATTTTTTTTAGAAAGTTATATGAATTTGCATACACCTGTGTTTTGAGCTAGTTGCGTAACTTGTTGTGCACAATGAAGTCGCTGTCAGTTAGCATAGTTGTTTTTGCATGTGCTCTCCTCGTGCGTTCCGAGTCTGAGAGCAATTTACCGAGAAGTCCGATTGTCCAAACTAAATACGGCCCGGTACAGGGCATTTGGCGAAAGGAACATTATGAATTTAGGGGCATTCCGTATGCAAAACCGCCCATAGGCACGCTTCGTTTTAAGGTGTATGTTTCTACAACTGAATTTATTTACCGATAAAGATACAGATTTGTATTGACAAATACCGATTTTGTAGCCTCCCGAAGAACCGGAGCCGTGGAAAAGAGTTTTGCATGCGATCGACTTCCCGGAGTACTGTATTCAGTACAACGTCTTTTGGAACACCACGGAAGGGGTAAAATGACCTAATTTTGTGTACAAGAGTACAAAAAACTGAATAATTTGCTTTTTAATTATTCCAGGAGGAGGATTGCTTGTATGTCAACGTGTTCACCCCAAAACTGCCTGAAAGCGGCGAAGGGGATGGAAAATTACCGGTTATGGTGTACATCCAACTCTGGTGGATTCATGTTCGGTCGAGGCGCCCAATTCCGAGGGGATTACCTGATGGAAAGGACAGAGTTTTTATATTCGGGACTAGTGCCGGCGCATCGGAAATATGGGGATGAAGGACCAAGTGCAAGCTTTGAAATTTGTTCAGGAGAACATTGCCAATTTTGGGGGTGACAAGGACAGAGTTTTTATATTTGGGACTAGTGCCGGGGCTGCGAGTGTCCATTACCATATTTTGTCTCCGTTATCGAAAGGTATTTTTTTTAAAAATTAGCTGAAGTTTTTGTTGGCAGAATAGTACAAAATTTTAAACTGGATGATTCATTTTTTCCAGGATTGTTTCACTCTGCCTTTTCCGGCAGCGGATCTGCTCTGAATCCCTGGGCATTCCAGCCAAATCCTGTTGTCAATGCAAAGAAGCTTGCGAGACTTCACGAATGTCCTGAAGAGAGTATGAAGGCGCTTGTGGAATGCTTACGGACCAAAGATGCTCATGACATTGCGTTTTCTCACAGCTTGTTTTTAGTGAGCTCAATTTGCCAAACTCGAAATAAAGTCTGTAAAGTTTTGTAGGCTACTGGATATGAGTTGATGTGTCTAATTTTTTTATAATTGCAGGATTTTTATTGTGATCCTATAGCTGCGTTTGGGCCTTCCGTTGAGTTAGGAAATCCCGATGAGAAAACCAAGTTCCTCCCAGACACTCCGATTAACATAATTGACAAAGGAGAAGTAAACGAAGTTCCCTGGATAATCGGGTGAGCATAACAAAAAATTCATCACATCAATGACAATAATACGTGTTATCTGTACATAATATATTGCTACATTGCAGATTTGACACCGACGAAGGTTACGAGCATACAAGAGGTACATAATCATTTGATTCTTCTACAAAGAAAAATAGCGTATGCACTAATGTTTTTTTTTTAAAATTCTCCGTTTCTTGTTCATCGAAGGAGTCCTCAAGTCATCACAGTTAGTTGAAAAACTAAACGCGGAATGGGAGAGCGTATTTCCACTCACTCTTGAATTCATCAATGAGCCCCCTGAATTACAGAAAATCATCTCAAAGCGAGTTCGAGAATTTTATTTTAACAATGCACCAATCACTCCTGAAAATCCTATGAATCTCAGTGACGTAAGTTACACAATATTCATACCTGTGCTGTTTTATACAAAAATTTAAGTATCAATTCTTGAAATGTAATTTTGAGCTTCTACATTATTATAGGCTTATTCAGACAAGACATTTATCCACGGCATCATCGAGGCAGCAAGAGCCCACGCCAAACTTGGGAGGACCACCACTCATCCAGTGTATCTCTACAATTTCGGCTACGAAGGACTCCACAGCATCGTCACCCTGAGAGGTTACTCGCGACAAGGATTCATCGCAAATCACATGGACGATATTCAGTACTTGTTGAACACGTTTTTGTTCCCATTCCTTGAGGCTGACGCGAAAGACAGGCCGTTTCAGCAAAAGTATATTAAAATGCTGACAAGTTTTGTTGCAACAGGGTAAATACAAACTTTTATATAAAAAACTCACAAAAATGCAGTTTTTATGACCTACAACACACGTGCGTTTACAGAAAAATCCCACCGTTTGACACTGAGCAGCCGAATCATATTTGGGAGCCACTTGACTCAAACGGAGAAATTTCATACTACCACATCACCTCCAATCCTAAAATGGAGCCTATCTCGAAGGCGTTGAGGAGGAGGGTCGCGTTTTGGAATTCATTCCCTTTACGCGACTACCTCGTCACGAGGAAACGTAAAGACGAGCTTTGATAAGGCTAATTAAAAATTTACGATCAACCAGGAAGACTATACATTGTCAAGAAAAATATGTAACGTACTTGAGAAATCTGAATAAATGTGTAACATTTTCGAAAGCACCCTATCGTACTATATCTTACATTTCTACACTCTCATTGTCTCCACTTTATTAAACAAGTATCGATTTTATCTACAAAAAGAAGTAATAAAATCCATCTCCCAAAGGACCTCCCAGGATGCTATACAATGCTCCTAATCACCTTAAAATCTGCACTCATTAGCTAAAATCTTGAAACAATTAGCACTAACGCAAGCCTCTGATATGAAGCCTGTTTGATGATAGCTCAATCTAAAAAAATGTTTGTCAAAGTACGACAAACTCATAAATCTCAGACAACATCTTCCCATTTGCATAAAATGTAAACTTGGCTAACTTTACTTTTATAATGGGTAAAGCTAGAGTACCTATTTACATTGTATTCTTACAATATTTAGTCATTGATTCTACTATCAAAAGTTCCCATATACGAGACATTTTGCTTCAAAACTCCATTTTCTTCCCACGACTAAATACGGGTTTGAATATACTCTCTCTGAAATTAGTTGGAGTATGTAATTTTTAGTGAGTAGATGTCATTGTCATCCCCCTCCCTCTTTTCTCACAGCGACAATATTATTAACAAAGTCACATTATTAGGAGGATTTAATGTTTTCATATTTACGAAAACGATTTGCTTAATTTAATGATGCACTCCGTAACAAAAAAAAGTAAAACCGCGACTTATTTCAGAACTTTGACTTTTCTACAGATCTACATTGTTGTATACTAATTTTTTATACATGTGTGTGTGATTTCTTACAATTTTTTCCCATGTCATACTAGATTTTTTCTGAATAGTTTTTATTACACTTTTTAACGATTTATATGCACTTTTTTACAACACAACGTGTACTTTTCTTGATTGAAGAATTTATCACCTGTAATGAGTAACTCCTGTAAAAAAAAAGTGCAGTATGCGTGCATTGAGTGTAGACATTAAAGTATTTTATGCTGAAACACGAGGTCATGAGGTCATCTTCATCTCTTGTAGATCTCGAATCTTGCCTTTGTAAGTCCTCGTCTCTTTATAATAAGCGAACTAAATGAATAAAAACGCCCCCACCTCACTAGTAGAGCGCACAATATGCGTAACATTTTTATTAGTTATATAAGCGTTTAATGACTATCGTGATTATTGCGTAACGTGATTGAGACTTAGAACTCATATTTTCATCGCAATTTTCTTTCCTACTGTAATTCCACCCTTTACAACCTTGAATCAAGTCGCTGCTGGTTGTCGTATAAAAAGGGGATAGAGCCTGATTCAGGGCTGATAGTTGTTCGAAATTCTTTCAATTGTCCACAGCTCTCAAGACGCCTCTAAAAGTTACTTTTTTGTGTGCAAATCAGGAAGCAAAATGGCTTGCTTGAAGTTGAGTGTAAGTGTGTCCTTGGATTAAGTTTTTTAAATGTTTTGCAAGTGTTCTGAATTTAGTGTCCTTGTTTCAGGTTATCCTTCTTATAACAACGGTCCTCATGGCTAATGCGAACCCGTTAAGTGGTTCTAGTGACAACTCCGTGGAGGATCAGCTAACTTCAGGATCCGAAGCTAGTAATTCCATTGTCCCGGATTCGGAAGTGGCTGCAACAAACACAAAGGGTGACTTAAAGGGGTCAGACTCATTTGGCTTGGGATACTATCTTCCTTATGTGCAACCAACGATTGGTATGATTTCTGCAAAAAGATTTCTAATAAATCTCCATATTATATTAAACATTTTGATTTAAAAATGAGTTTTTAAATTTTTTCAGTGAAATACCATTACCCCCTCGTTTACTACCATCCAACAACGTACTTGCACTCCATCCGGCATCACGGTTATGGCGGTTACGGATTCTACCATCATGGGCACAGTGTTCTGCACTAAAAACAACCCTTTGTCTCTTGGAGTACCTCGTGCATCATAATTGCAATGTAATTAAGTACAACATTTAATGAACTGTGTCACAGGGCCTTATGTCATCAAATTACTTGATCCAGGGTAAAAATCTCATATGCCAACCTAAAATAATATATCATGCTAACATTATGATAATCCACGTATTCTCAACACTTGAAATGTTGGTGTTCAATAAACTGTAGAATTTCTCCAAAAAATTTGAAGAAACCATATTGGAATCTTATACAAGACAATGTATTGCATCTTATCTTAAGGATACTGAATTTATGAAGGTTAAATGAAGTACAAAGGTCCTTGTTGAGAAAAAAACATGGAACAAAAGGCATTTGATTTGAGTACGATTTATTACATGCGATTTATTAAACCTTATCTAATACCCCTACCGCGCCCGTGTTTCATCAAAACATCTCACTTCGTCAACCAGTCAATGGTGCATATGTGTATTTTCTTACATATTTTCATTTATTTACTGAAATCAAACTCGAGGTAACACCACAAAATCTACGAAGTGTTGATGCAAACAATTTTTCCTGTGGAGCTACAAGCTATATACAAAACACATACATAAATACGAGCTAACTTCTGAAGCAATCTGTTCAGAGCGATTCTGTTCTATTAAGAACTGGCTTAGTTTACCAAGTGAATCTCGAGCATTAAGTGGAGGAAACGTAGAAGTGAGCAAACAGAGTGGCATAAAATAATATCCGCCTTCTGCAAATAAACAAAGTGTAATATATTATTATAGCATCTGTCCTTCTGCTACGTGGATATCTACAGGATAAGCCTGGCTTGGCTACATATCTAAAGATTAGTCAGGCACTCTGCTGTAGTTGGCAAAGTTTACAGATTTTGCAGACAGTCAAAGCCTGACACAGATTCGAGAGAGCAGAGAGAAGGCTTTTTACGTAAAATGAATGCTGACACATGTGAAATTTGAACAAAGTTCGGAGTTGGCTACTACTTCGGTGAAAATCTCTCGCCGACCTCCCACAGAGTAAATGTTTTTGTTTCCTGAAGCAACCATTTAAATGTCCTCTTCTCAACTCAATGTCGGGTGCTGCCCACGTATTTTACAAACATTTGTAACGGAGATTGTAAGAATGAGTAAAAAAGGAGGATTCTGACCCCAGTATAGAAGACGGAAGGAAATGCGAATATCAAGAAAATGATACATATCATTCGGTGTGTAAAGTGGCTTTCATGTGATTTCGAGAAGTTGAGTTATGTCCAAGTGCAGATGTCAGGGACTTTTGAAAATGAAATAGGTTTAAATGATTATGAAACAAAAAATGGTACGCCTACAATACAGACTAGCCTCTGGTAATCATGTACGATAATGTGCGATTTACCTTAAGAAGTAGTGAAGATGGCACGGTACTTAACTGCGTAACAAAATACGAATTACATATATACATATAAGGTACGTATAGAATATTATAACTCGTCTACAATTTATATAAGCTATTATATTCCATCATTCTTTCGTCGCATACTAATGAGAGAGTGCGATGTACTGTTTATGGTGGTATAAAAATACTACATTTTTTTGATTCCATGAAAAATGGGGGCTAGTATTCCAATGCAATCCCAGAAGCTGACAATTTGTTCCAAAACACTACTTTCCTTTTTCAAATGATATGTTCCAAGTCCCTAAGTCCAGTAGGTAATTTACAAGAACATATGAGTTCATAAAGCTCCAAAACTCTGCTCTTAAGTGGCCCTGGACCAGATGCCTTTTCCCGTTGTGTAACATGACATATTTTCGACATTTTTCACTTATCGCGACTGCTGCGATGACTGATTGGAGTTATGAGAAGACGACGCGAGATCACTGCCCGTGTCCCATTCCTCCTCCTCGTCAGGCTCTTCTTCCTCGATGGTACTGCTGGCAATCCACTCCTTGATCCTGTCCTTCTTCATGTCTCGATCCACCGTCGTTTCCACCCCGTACCGAGAGAGGGTGAAGAGCAGTCTGTTTTTGTCGGAGAGGGAGGAATGGAAGCTCAGCATTGACATGTTCGTTGACAATTCATCCTCATCGATCGGCTTCTCAGGGACTTTTGTCAACCATTTGTCTTCCGAGTATTTTTGCATCTCGTCCCCCAACGCGATCGTCCGTTTGGAGGGGTTCAGCTCGAACATTTTGCGGAAGAGACGACGAGCCTTGTTCGAAAATATTTTGAAGAATTTCGGAGTCTTCATGACGTAGCTTCGTTGCCACATGTCGAAGGATTGGTAGCGGGGATCGGAACGTGGGTCTGCTTTCTGCCATGGAATATTTCCTGGTGAAGAATAGATAACAAGGTACTTCATAGGTCTACTGTTAGAGGCAGAAGGGCTTAAAATTTGTTGAAACGAGGTATGCTACCGAAGTGCATAAACGAAGGGCTCTGGACACAGAATCATCGATTTTTTAAAACAAGAATTCGTAAAAAAGTATACATATGTATATGTGATGTATTTAATATGACATATATAGCGTCTTTGTTCGCAATAATTTACGACGCCTTCTTTCTCATCCTTTTAATATTGCGTGTACTATAAGTGCAGCAGTATCGTCACGTGCAATGCAATTTTGTTGTATTTAATGGAGCCCTGCCATGATCATGACTATGACCGACGATTTTGTTGTTGGAAATGCATAATTTGAATTATTTTCAGACACTGTCGCACTAGCGAAATCTAATCCTATCGAGAACAACATTTTGTTCCATGGGGAAACGATATGGATAAAGTTCAAGAATTTACTTACCTAAGAAAATGCTGACGTGCAAAGTGTTATGTAATTGTAACAAAGACCCATTTGAAATAGAAGAGGATTGGGAACTTTTCTCTAAGCGTAATGAATCCGCTAATGCAAAACTATGTCGACCCAATTTTCAAGACAATTTGTCAGTGACGACATCCATACCATAAGCGAGGTGTCATCTTACATATTCCTCACTGATGGATGTCATCTTAATAAAATTGCTAATCCAATATCATCATCACGATGAGTAATGTATGTGGGTTTCAATGCAATTTTCATTTTTTTTAGATGTGACTACTTAACGAGAAAATAGAGAAAATACTTCACTTCATAGTGAACAGCTTTCGTCATCACTGAAAAATTTTCTATTTCTGAAGCGACTCCAATACTCGTACTCAAAGATGTGTTTAGGTGGGCAGAGATGAAATCTGTGGGTTGTGCACTCACAACTGTGTGCACAATAACAAAAATACAGTGTGTACCCAAATGTCTTCAATTATTTCCCCTGTTCCTTGTGTCACACCAATTTTCTAGCTGTATGTGCACTCACAACTGTGTGCACAATAACAAAAATACAGTGTGTACCCAAATGTCTTCAATTATTTCCCCTGTTCCTTGTGTCACACCAATTTTTTAGCCGTTCTGTTCAGTGTTCTTTGCAGATTGCATCAAGCTACGTATTTCCCCGCTTGGCATACGTTGCAAAAATGTGCATAGCGATCTCATCTTGATACTCTGTCTACGTGACTTCAGCTTATCTGATATCCTTCCTTTCTACATTTGCTCATGATTAGAGTTTACCGTGCAAATGCGGTTTATATGTAGCTTCTCCCACATGAATGAATTGGAAATGTGAGCTTTGTTCCACTCTTGTCATTTGTGCAAGATCTCAAAGTGAGTGGACCACAGCAGGGCTTCCGACACACTTATTTCAAAGAGAAATTTCAACTTCCTTGTTGTCTGTCCTTCATGCTTATGTAAGCTAAAAACAGTTTTCCGGTTCCACAAACCTCAATAGCTCAACTTATCGATTTGTCATAATTGACAGCGAAAAGTCATACCAACTCTGGCTGACATTAGCCACAAAGTGGATTCGGGTCATTATCACATTTCACCGTTATATAAAGGATATGCATACGTCATGTAGACTAAACATGAATTTTTTCTATATATACTTTATGCAATATCATTTTGGAGGAAAAGTGTACCTGTCAGACATAAATAGAGCATCACCCCAAACTGCCACGTGTCCTGATTGAACTCCACGGAGTACGCTGTATCCTGCGGCGTATTCACGATTTCCGGCGGACAGTACGGCACCCACTCATTAAACCTGACGAGAAGGGACCCCTTCTTCCGACACTCGCCAAAATCGGATAATTTCACTTTTGAGAAATCACTGCGAAATACTAGCACATTGTCCAGCTTCACATCGCGATGCACGAGATGATGATCATGGAGAAAGTCGAGAGCAGACCCAATCTGCTTCGCGACCCTTTTTGTGTAAATCTCCCCAATCCCGATGTCCGACACATTGGAGGTCATGTCCCCGAACGGGGCGTATTCTTGAGCGAAGACGTAGCAGTCATTGGAAATGAAGAGGATGTCGAAGGTGCGAACAAGGACTTTGGAGGCGTTTAAGAGGGCGAGGTTGTAACTGTAATGAAATTCACGTATCACATCCTTCTTGCTCACGTAGTCCTTGTGGAGGGCTTTCAGCACGATTTCACTCCGAGTTTTACGGTGCTCCACGAGAAACACTTTGGCGAACCAGCCTTCCCCCACTTCCTGGAGGAGGTCGAACTCCCTCTCGAGATCCACCTGGAAAAATTATTTCAACATTGTGACGCTATTTAATAATTTTTTCTTGTGATATACTATTTGTTTAATAAAACAGGTTTCGCATTCATCATGGCAAGTAGCATAAAAATGAGTACCTGAGGGATCTGTAGATTGGGGACATTATGCAAATCTGAAGGAAGCACTTTCCTGTCGCCCGACATGGTTATTATATTATAATTATGAGTTTCTTCCGAAGACACAGATCACATTCCAAAAAACTTAATTTGAAGCTATGGCTTAATTATGGATTCACATCACTTCCAAATTATTGCACAATTACAATTAATTGAAAAGAGTTGTATAATGGTAGCAGGAAAGGATACACAAAGTGTATTACGAAATACGAATACAAAATTCACCAGGATCTCAAGATGAATCACTGCTTTGTCTTACGAGGTCATCTTGAGTTAAGCGCAATAAGATTCCATGTTTTTGCGGTCCATAATAACAACAGAGCTTTCTTACAACCTGAAATTTCAACGAATTGAATTGTACTTGTGATTCACCGCTTTAAGCAGTGTCCCTTGTGAATGTCGCGTTATCGCGTAGAGAATACATAGAATTCGGATTTTACCAGCTAGTCACTGTAATAATTGTGCATCCTGCATACTCATAATATGCACAATTCCTAGAGATGCTTAGTGTACGCTTCCTGGGAGAAATTCAGGTTTCGAACATTTGGAAAGAGAAAACATGCTCCTCTCTCCTTCTCAAAGTTGTATCAATTGAGATCTCTCATTTCGCTCAGAAACTGGCAAAGATCTTAGGTATGCAAATTTATGCAATATAGTCAACATCCGACTGCACCGAGAATGTCGACATTTGCTTCGTGCATATACAAAAAAGACTGCAGATGCGTTATAATATTCTGTGTTCGAAACACTCTGCCGATGTTCCTGACTAAAAATATACCCATTTGGCGAGATACGTTTGTCAAATTCATTGAGGATATTTTTAGACCGAGCGTTCTGCTCGGAAAGGAGTCGGTACTCCACGATTCTGTACTTTTGTGGGAACTAAAGTTACATTGTGGTTGGGGATGTAGCAAGCGTTGAACTGACTGTCATCCATACAACTTGGAATTTCCCATAAGCCCAGTTAAGTGTAAACGATGTAACTAGATCGAAACGATGGTTCGTTCATTTAGATGAATCATGAAATATTATGTGAGAAGATAGGAATATTGTAAAACAATGAATTAGTCGCCACATTAGGTGGCTTAGTGGTAACTGAGCGGCACAAGGGTGGGTGCCAAAATGTATCTGATCTTCGTGGAAGCTCGTTTTTATTGTGATCTAAACACTAGCAAAGCGGTCGGGTGTGGAGCATAACGTGTCACACATCATGGAAAATTACAAATATATGACAATGCAGAAAACGACAAATATGTATCACCGTAATAAATATGTTATATATTTAATTATGCCTATCACAATTCAGCGTGGAAATGCTTCGTGCCGTTTTTTACTCCGCAAATGGATTAAGGCTAGAGTCATAATCCTCCTCCTCAAATGGGTTCTTTGAAGGAGCAGCTGGCTGCTCAGATTCCAAAAACGGATTGTTTGCATCTTCATCCTCTTCTTCAAATGGGTTTTTAGGATCCGGCTGTTTTGCTGACTGATGCGCAGCAGCAGCTATACTAGTTGGTGGCTTTCGAAGTGGCAAGTTGGGAGACGGCTGTTTTGTCAAGGTTGAACTGCCACCACCACTTCCACCTGAGAGTACGCGAGGAAACGGTAGGTTAGTTGCTGCTGGCTTCTGTTGATTGATTGGCGACCTTCTACCGTCAAATCCACCAGACTGTGAAGCTGGTGTTTTCTTCATTGTTTCCAGCAAGGATTCAATCGGTGCTACATTTGCTGTGCTTCGGGGTTTCTCTAGGTACGGCAATGACCCCTCATGCAACCGTAGTCTGGCCTCCGATGTCCCTTCTAAACAATTAGAAACACGTTGAAATGTTTTTCTCCCATGTTATAACAATTAAGTATTTTAATTGTTGATGAGTATTTACCTCGAGCCTCGAATGTTTGCGTGTTTGGAAGCCGTAGCTTCTCTATACTTTTCTTGGGTCCGAGAATCTCTCTAGGTCTATGATCCTCGTCTTTGAATATTCCTCTGCTAAAT
>JAHZMW010000058.1:0-21124 GCA_027743745.1 Alloscopus bannaensis
ACACATTATAAGAGTCATCTCTTCTCATCAGTGGAATCTTTGGAGGAATTTGGTGTTAGGATCCCTTGGTTTAGGGGTCAAGTCAGATGGCCGTTACTGTTGTCGTTACAACATTTACAAAATGGACTGTAGACATTAGAGTGAGGGTTTGCTGATGGTAATGGTTATCGCTACATGGCCACTCATTCGCAGCTCATAATACTTTTGGTTAATTACCGCGTATCACACCAACATTCATCTGTGTGTCATATTTCAGTCCTTAAATGTTTCACCTTATGTACATATAATTGTAGATTTAATTTACTTGGTAGGTAGCCAAGATGCGAGAAAGTAAAACACTTTCTGGCTGTTGAATAATTTATATAAAGTTTTAGCTTTGAAGTTTGTTGCAAAGTAAAACTTTGCAAGATTGAGTTTAGCTACTGACTCAGACTTATCCGTGAAAAATAGCTGTGGTGGAAAAACTGGCATCCATACTGCACTACTGTTTACTTGAGTACAAAAGTTCGATTAGTATAATAATGTAGAAAAAGTGGCAATTCCAAGATGACTGATGACAAAAAATTGCTACTTTTAAGCTACACGAGTTAAATAAGACACGTGTAGTAATCCATGGAGTTTTACATAAAAACTTTCCTTGAAATTCATCCCGACCGCCTGAACATACTAAATAAAACTCGTCCTGTTTGACACGGCTGAGTTACAAAGAGGGATGTGTATGAAAAGATATGCTAATTGGTTTACATCGATTTTTTTCGGTGGTTGGAAAGAAAAGGGTTGGTTCCCACCACCCAGAAGTGTTTAGCAACACAGGCTGCGGCTCGATCATTTTGTATGCACAAATTATACATATTTTCTGGATTCATGTTTGCACGTTCAGTTGTTACGATCATGTTGTCGCGTAAAAGGCTGGAATTGAGGTGGATCCACAGAATCTTACAAAATCTGTTGTAACACTAGCTGCTTTTCAATGCTATATTTTAAAATATCGTTTTGTGACCTGATGGCGGTACGATTTTAGCCATCTTTGCACCATAATGACAATTACAAATTCAAAATTTATTTTTACCGTGCACCATATTTGGGTTAATTCGGGTTAGTTCACTTTGCATTCGCATTCTGCATGAACCCACATCAGTTCTCAAATACGTTCAGCTGCATTGGATTTGTCAACGTATACTTACATTAGTAAATGCACTGTTTGGCTTGCTTTTTTATCATATCAATCTCACCTTCATCCGCGGAAAATTCAGTTGAAGCTAAGGTTTGGGCTAGAAATGATTTATATTAATTACACCGAAGTATTAATAATAATCTCTTCTGTCGGAATGAAAACGTCAAATGCTTTATAACCGTTAAGTAAAGACTCAACCCAAAACCGTATAGTCTAGCCGAAACGCGGTCTGACATGTTGTAATAATTGAGCATGTAGAAACTACAAT
The DNA here is from genome assembly GCA_027743745.1 of Alloscopus bannaensis. Lineage (NCBI taxonomy): Eukaryota > Metazoa > Arthropoda > Collembola > Entomobryomorpha > Entomobryidae > Alloscopus > Alloscopus bannaensis. Next base: position 1,443 of record JAHZMW010000058.1, read on the forward strand.
GTCATGTCGGTACATGTTATCAACCGTCCTCCTGCTATGAAGCTTTATGCACGCCGATAGCGCGCGCATGAAAATGAATTTGTTTGCTTAGAGAAATATCTATATAATAACCTTGAAATTGTCGCGGTTAATTATACACTTGCTTGTGAAGTTTTGAGCAATTTAATCATCAACAGTTGTCTCTGTGTCTCAATCTCAATATTACAACGTCCACCTGACCTAGCTTTTACGGACATAACATATAGAGATTTTGATTACTAGTAACTTTTACACAAGGCCGCATTCACAAGTGTGACCGTTCGTTACATATAAGCTGTGATATAATTCTTGAAGTGCTGCTTTTGTTTGTATAATTATTGAATCACGTAACTTTGAGTTGAAATACAGCGGCATCAGTGTAGGAGTAGTGCTGCGGTTTTAGGTAAAAACGGCATGGCTTCAAGGGGATTGTTGTGATTCATTCAAAAATCCGGTAAATCAGTTTTCGTACCTTATCACTAGCCAGGAATTACCGGACCAGCTTTCCAGCTTCACTTGTGTAGGTAGAAAAAACAGACAACACGTAAAACCAAATCCGCAGGCTGTCACAAACTCGATCCGAATCAATCCGTTTTACGATGTGTTGTGCTAAGTGGAGAATCATAATTCACTGTCAGCTCTCTCTATCCCAACATTTGCATATTTTCCATGGTTAGTTGTGCATGTAAACATAATACCCATTGGACAAATATGAGATAAGTCTCGGAAAAGTGGATTATGGCCATTATGGCCAACGAAGCAATTTCCACCGGCCCAAGTGTGTCGACAAGTCACTCGCGATAACTAAACAATTTATCTTCGGTATATAAAGAAAATAGAGATTGCTGCATCCAGGGCTAAATTGCTATCCTGTACAGCAATTAGCCTTTACCGTCTCTGACTTCAGTACAAGTTCAGGAATGAGTCTGTCTCGCACTCTGGAGCAATGGGGCAGCCATTCTGTTTATGTATAAACTTGAAACTATTACCGGTGCGTATCAGTCGGTTTTGTGGATCGACTCTACATTTGAAGGACAATTCATATTAACCTATGAGTTCTCTCACCTCACTAATATACTCGAGAGTAGATGTGATATATTTACAAATCAATAATGAGTAACGTACGCATGTTACTTACCGGGACAAAACCAGCAAAGCTGTGCTACGTGAAGACATTATTCTCCAAAGCAATACCTAATTATGCAGGCATGTTTACAGGCAGGGAAAATATTATGTTACTCTCCACTCTTTCGTATATGTACACATGGAATGGTGAAGCGATAATTGAAAATTTTGTTAGGTAATGATGCTGACACTATCTGCAGGATGAAAGCCAGATAGATTCTGTCCTTGATGATAGATAAGCGTAATCCTTTCGTAACCCACCAAGTTACTCACCATTTTCGTTTTACTACCATCATCTATAAATGTAGCGAATATACTGATATAACTAACTATTACCAATCTAGCCGTTGACTCGTTAACACAGTGTTGTGAATGCAAAGTTTTGTCTAGTCACCGTAACAAAATTGCCTAAAAATTTGACGTTTCGTATCTTGCAAAATTGGCAAGGTTAGATGTACACTTAGTTAGAGACAACGTAGAATTCGTGTATCAAGTGTTGGTCACTCTTAACACTCACCTGTTGAAAATGTCTTGGTAAGTGATAGACGGAACAAAATATATTCTTTTTGGGAAAAGAGCGTCTTTGAGAGAGAATTGCAGTGAGATTTCTTTTGAATTTTTCATCCTTACTTACAATGTCAAGTGACACATGGAGTACGTGAATTTGAGTGGAACTTGATTAAACTTCATCCTTCCGTTCGTTCAACTGACACTTATTCATGACGCGACTCATTGCAAGAAAGTAGCCGGCATGAGTCTTCATTTGAGAGTACGACCACACACGTATGTACGTTAATTCTTGTGTATTGAACTCTACTGCCTTTGACTCGTGCGGATATGCTAATGTGAACCTCGGAACAAATTAGCTCTATCTTCACAAGTAAATCATTTATCTTGACTGTCTGTTAAGTGAACAAGTGATTATTACTCAATGATTTCTGCATCTTCCAATGGAGGCATGAGCTTCTTATTTGACTCGTTCTACTTGACTTGAGCAAAAGAGATAAAGGTTAAGCTCATTACTGGAAATGGTGAGGCACACATTTGCGTATTACATACTTTGAGTGAGTGTCCGCGCAGTCTAATAGTACACATTGCTTTAATGGTATAAATTGGTATATAGGTGGAATACAAAGTCTTTGCGCATCAAACATTATTTTTTTATCTACTTGTATTTTTTGAACATGCCTTCATTTAGTCCTCTTTTGTCCTGCCCTTGTTCCTTTGAGCTCAGCCAGCAGCACGAGTGACGAGTGTTTACACGACAGCAAATCAGACCTACAAAAAACACATGTAGACATAATTGTTGATGTGCAAAGCAGCCTTCAAAAAAATTAACATTCAAAGGGCTTGACTTGGCTCTAACTCTAAATGCATCACGCGTCATCGTCATCATAATCATCCTTTGAGTTAAGAGTGTGATACCTTTTCGCCTTTTTTCCTCTTAGACAAAAGTGTTTATTATGATTTACTTAGGCTGAGAGTGGTGAGTGAATGAGCACTTTGACTGGTGTGTGATTGCTTCGCTAAAATTCAACCCTTTGATATTGAGGGTGGGCGAAGGTTATTTAGTAACGTATGTGTTGAACTTTGTGCAAATCTCACAAGGTTGCTCACAATAATTCCGCTGCTCAAGTTCATTTCGATTTTTTTCCTATCATTTTACTTTACTGATCAATTCTTCTACTTCCACATCGCCTCTGATCACATTGGCGGAAGGGTAAAGTAAAGTGCTGTGCTTCAAACACAAGACTTTTTCTATTGAGTCAATTATCATGGTGGAAGCAATAAAATGCTGAGAATTTCCTTCCGTAACAGAATTATACCTTTTTGTCTGCCTGCTCCTTTATCATTTACGTGTGCCTTCACTCGCATTCTAAAAAGCCTTCATTATGCACACGCAACACACTTTTGTACTCATATAGCTTAGAGAATTGAGCAAAATTTGCAAAAAAAAATATAGTCATGTTGCTGTCGTCATTCCAAGTTTCGTTTCAATCATGCAAAAACTTCATCTGGAATGAGCATATTCATGCTATACCATCACTGGCTGTGCACACTCGCATTCAAAGAAATACATTAAAAGGGGGAAGGGAAGCTTTGCTTGGTAATCATGAAATGTACAGAATAATAGAAAGGAGTCGTAGTTGGTGCGAAATTTATGTGCTCAGTTCACAGTTCAATGCACGGATAGCACTTTCATAACTTGATTTCCCTTTATAGATGGGAAAGCTGTCTTTCGAAGAGAGGGCCGACTTTTTTTTTAAACCTTAGCACATAACTTCAATTAAATCCATTTCACGTCGGTGACGCCAAGACGGGGAGAGCTCCTTTTTATAAAAAGGCCCTGGAAATCGCTCTCTTTGGTTAGTGAAGCAAGTAATTCAATTTTTTACTGTGTACTACACTTTGAAAAAAATAGTTCAGTTTGCCGCAGCAGTTTAGTGTACAGTAGTCTTTATGAGGACTCCAGCAGAAGGTTTTTCAAGTCGTAGTTTTGTCTGTTTTGCATAATATTCTTTGACAAAATTTATCGTCACTTCTATTTCAGAATGCAACATTAACGACGGAGAAGCTGTAGAAAGAAACCCCTGATTTTATAAATAACGTCAATATTCTATTTTATCGATTTTCGTCAATAAGGTCTCTGTTTTTCAACAAACTGCTAGTTTTTTTTTCCAAAAAATCACTGAGCAAGCATTTTGTGGATCTCTGTGGGTGTGAGAGAATCGTGGAAAGTGCCGAAGCATGTAATAACCTAATAACATATATTACGCGGGACATGTCTTATTTTGATACAAATAAAAACATCTCCAGTTGAAACATATTGCGGAAAAGCTCTACAAAATGAAGTAATTCTAAAAAAGAGAAATATTTCCATCTTCCACTTTCCACCTTTTATTTCTTTCAGAGTAAAAGACCAGCTGAACTGTGTGACGTCAGCTTATTGTACAGAGGTGAACGGTAAAGTATGTGTGTAGGTTGAAATAAGATGAAAATGAGAAACGTCATAATAAGTCCGGCGAAAAGGAGATTTACTATAGAAAAATTACGCATTCAGGTGATCTTACCAACCTTTACAACGTAATCGTAAATACTTAGCAAGAACACTTTCGTAGGTGTTTAGCAAATCATAAACATTTCTCTTACAAATTTGCATGTGCCAGTATTCCCAATTTGGCAATTTTTCATATAAAAACCTGGGAAGGAGAGTGTGCACTTGCTACGTGCTAAAATCGTAATACGATTACATCTTAATGTTTGGAGCAATATGAATTTTCTCTGTAGTCGCATTTTCCTAAAATTCGTGTTTATCCTCAGGATAAATGATATGATTTTGAAAACGAGCTTTAACAGGCAGAGGGGCAACACAGAAAATAGAGTGGTAGTATCTTATGCCATGTGTGTGAGAAACTCACACGGCTCATGAAGAAACAACCACTTTTTTCAATCCTTACTACTTATATACGTGATTCACCTTGATGAACCGTCTCATTCGCTTCTTTCAGCTAGCACACTGCAGACACATCATCTCTGGCTCCTTTCAGAGTCAAAGCTGCTTGCTGCCATTTGTAAATGTGTGTTGACACCACGCTTCGTCACACTAGTTAGCAGACCTTCTATCATCAAATCAACATCCTACATTTTTAATATAATATATTTTCTTTCTGGACACTGGAGAACAAAAAAACTTTTTAAGCTTCTCTTCAATGATGCAACTGTGGATGTGTTTGCTTCGTGAATCGTGAACACGTCGTGATATAATATGCAATAGAAAATATTAATAAACTACAGTTGGCATTTTTGCAAACAAGGAAAAAACTTGAAGAATCAGACGAGAGTGTTTCGAGTCTGCATCATCACTACTGTGCACATATATTTATTATGTAGGTATGTATGAAAACTCTTGTTTAAAACACTCAAGTGTGCTCACTTGTTGCGGCGTGCTTACTTCCTGGATATAAAGTGTGTGTAGCTCTGTCTACATAGGAGAGAAACCCCAAGTATGAACTAATCTGTGATATTATATATGCTACAGAGGTTTCCTTGTGGTTACAGGTTATCTGGAAAAAAAACTTAAGTTTTCTGTGTGGAGCAGACCATATAGAGCGTGATTGATCCAACTCAACGAAGGCGAGAACGATTATTATAGTTAGCCAACAGTGTGAACTGTAATTGGAACTGAAAAGTTAGCAACCACAACGTGAAATCGTGTTGGAATACATTTAGATACTATATTACACTCGGTTGAACATTCTACGTTCTCCTTAAATGTTGCTCTGTCTCTGCCTCCTACCCACACTAAAAAGCTACTGAAAGTATATACATTAGTATTGAATATCATACTTCTAGTGTTTGGATCAGACTACCCGATAATTAGCCAAAGTGTTGTGTGAGCGTAAATGTTCGCGTTTGCAGTTTTTTTCTTTAGTTTGAGAATCACTTTTGTATAGAGTGGCATTCTAAATGCTGCTTTAGCACATCATAAATCCAGATAAATGTTCAAAAAACTCCCGAAAGCATTCAAGAGCAAGATGATGATGATGCAGTCTCAACAAGACATGTTTTGGATAGATCAGGCCAAGGGGAAGGATGACTTCATTTCGAATTACGTTGTTGACACCGAGATGGGAAAGTAAGTAAAGTTTCTACTCCATATTCAGGGTCCAAGTACGGTCGTTCTCTTGTGTTAAATGTGTTCACATTTGTTCACATTTGTTCTTATGCAATATTGCAGAGGTGTCACCAGCACGGTATACCGATGTAAGAACAAGCTGTCTGGAGAATTCTGTGCTGCAAAGGTCATCGAAAAAATGGTAAGAATGACCATGTGCTAGAAATCACACGCTGCTCGTAAGATTAAAAATGTCGCGTAATGACGAAGGAAGAGGCTACTTTAGGTAACGTTTTAAAAATGTTGTTTCATCCAGGGCCAGGGAAAAAGGAAGAAAGTGATCTCTTGCGAGGTTGATGCACTTCTCAAATTGGACCATCCCAACATTGTAAGTTAATATATGCATAATTTGCATAACATTATTTTTCTATCCCGTAGTAGCATACTTATAAAAGTGTATAATTTTACTTCTTCTGTACTTTTTGCAAATGGACTACTTTCCTGTTGTTTAAATCATAAAATAATGATGTAATAATGATGCGCTTCATTTTTCCAGATCAAAATGAAAGACATTTTCGAATCCCCGTCAAAAGGCCAGAGTCTGCTACCAAGTGCTTAGCGCATTAGAGGTAAAAACTTTCTCTCTTTCCTGTCTGTCGCTGCTCTCCGCTGATTGTGTGAAAAGTGGTTAGCACGTGAAAGCTGTCATCCTCTCTCTGGCAAACACTGCGTAATATCGTGGAAACTTTTTTTTTGTTTCTGGATGCCATTCTCTGTAGTACTCTCACGCAAAGAACATTGTTCATCGTGACATTAAGGTGAGTAATTATTAAGTAATTATTAAAGTAAGTAATACAATGTAAAGTATACAATGTTGCTGGTTGTTACATATTTTTAACTGGTTGAGGACGTGGTTCCATTGTGGGTTGATGGTAGTGCAGGAGATCTGTGTTCATAGGCAGCAACGACGCATTGTCGACGTAATTCTTATTCCATTTTCGGTTGACAGACGCAAATGTTGACTGATCAAAATTGAATGATATCCCAGCCTCTGCCGCGAGAAGAAAGGGGTCGTATGTATCCGTTAGCTTTCCTGGATTTTCAGCACTTATTCGCCAGGCTCGAGTGTGCAGACCTCGCAAATCTCGGTATATGAAAATCTTTCCCACTTGCTCTGGGACAGGGAGATCAGGAATCGGACTGGGCACGTTTCCATCCGTTTTCGCTTTTAACCAATTCCTGTTCAAACCAAACCAGACCTATAGTATTCCCAAACCGTTAACTAAGTATATGACTACTTCAAAGTTGACTAACCTGACATGTTCTTTGCTTGCGGGAACGACGGGAATGGTTATTACAATGCATCGCCCAAAACGCAATGTAAGGTTTCGGGCGAGCAATTCAATCGTAGATAGTACACCATTATTTAAAGCACGTGTTCCAGGGAAGGCATTCTGCAGTACAAAGGTCAGAGCCCAGTCATTCAGGACGGTTTTGTGATTTGCCCAGACAGCTAAGTGGAGTCGCACATAAGAGTTGTCTGCGTAGTGCTGATGGGACGAGGTCATAACTACAGAAAGGATGATTTCAAAACTTGAGTACATACATAGGCTAAATAATGACTCTGACATATTCTGAGACAGAAGTTCAACAAACCTCCTTCAATTGGATCCTCCTGGAACATAGCTGTAGAATTTGAACCACTCGGTTTGCATTCTCGACCTGGTCCTGTGATGTGTGAGCTTACCAAACTTTCAAATACGAAGCGAGCAATGGGATATGAATTGTGCATCACTACCAAATAGCCCGAATAGTCCAAAACTTGGATAAAAGATGCAGGTGACACAAACGTTGTAAACTGTAAAAAACAAGACAAAGCATCATCATTGAATAGAGGTTGCAAAGCCTGAAGTAAAAAACAAGTGTGAATTTACATCTTTCCAAACATTGCTCTGCATATTCTGTTGTTTTGGGTTGTGTGCTTTCACAATCGCAGCAACTGTTGAAGGAGTGGGGCAAACCTGCAACATATCTGTTTCAAATAGGTCGTCGTTATCAGACTGACCTTGACCTACAACGACAAAGCGAGGACTTTACAACACTACACACACATCAATGCCATATGCAAGTTAGGCACATACACTTCGAAAGCCAAGGATTGGAAGGGTCATAAGCATCAGCATAAGTTCGGGCTGTGCCTTTCTGTGACAGTTGGTTTTCCCTTTGGACATCCAGTCTCATCTTTCTATAGGGATCCTTTTCTTTATCAGAAAGAGCCTGTTAATGATTTACATTGTACTTTAGTTTGATTCTTCAACTCCACATACGTGAAAATTAGTACAAAATATGTAAAACCCCTTACGCTGTATTCTTTACGAGCTGAGATAACGAAATTTTTATATGAAGGAAGCTGAATCATGGTGTTTTTTGCTGCATCTTTCTTCGCCTCTTCCCACTTCTCTCGAACATAAAAAGCGTCAGGTTGTGGAGCTTGTTTGATAGGGTCAGCACTCTCCGGATTCTTCTTTTGTAGTTCCAATCTCATTTTCTTGAAACGGGACTTTTCGGCCTCCGGGAGCAACTGTGGATTGTAAATAAAAGTATGGTAAACTTGTTAATGTGTCAGTCATGAATCAATCTTAGTTAGTTGCGTCATTTAATTACATACACAGTACAAAGTAATGCAGTACGATAAACTTACAGTATATTCTCTACTTTTATCCACATTGAAGTCTTTACGTTTCGGTAACTTCATGTTCGGGTTGATTAGCGCTTCAGCCTTCATTCTGCTCCACTCCCCACGCACAAACAAGTCACGAGCCTCTGGTACACGGGTAGTGTTTTGGGAATGTTGACTTGAACCTGCCATAATGGATAACTTTGATTTTCTAGTGATTAAATTCTACAATTCTAAATTTGAAGTCCAGGTGGATTTTGGATTTAGCAAAGTGGTTCCCGCAGGGCATGTGTGTGTGTTGCATTCTGCATAAAGAAATACTCATTGTGATAATTCGTTCACGTCTCTTAAGCCGGAAAACATTTTGTACGCCTCTCCTTCCGATGACTCGCTAATCAAAATCTCCGACTTTGGCTTTGCGAAAACCGTGGATGAAGACACAATCATGAGAACTTTTTGCGGCACTATAGGCTATTGCGGTGAGTGAAAACTACAGAGTTTGAGGCGAAGAGGGTCTATAAATAATGCACATCTTTCTCTCACTCTCTTTCCACTTTACAATTCTGTTCAGGGTTTCTTTTAGTTGTCTTTGTCGTCTTCTTGCCCTAAAATTATACGATTTTTTCTGCCTTGTCTTATTTAGCCCCAGAAGTCGTTCTCAAGAAGCCATACTCATCTGCCGTGGACTTATGGTCGTTGGGTGTCGTGTTGTTCATCCTGTAAGGATTTTTTCCAATTTGTTCTTTGCATAAAGCTTCGTCCTACGCTTTTCCATCGTAAAAAGCGTCGAACGTAGAGAACGTAAACTAAAAGTGGTCTCTTTGTTTTTTCAGGTTGTGTGGGTAAGTTTTGAGAGCTCGATGAAAGCAATAAAAACATAAAAACAGCAGGGTTTTAGCAATCATTTCTGGTAGTTAACAAGCCAGCGAATGTATGTATGTATATATGTGTGGGAAGGAAATCGAAATGTTTTGGATGTTCAGCAATGACGTGAGAATAAATAAATGTCAACCAGTAGTTATTTTAAGTAGAATTCGATATTTTTCATTAACAGATATGAACCATTTTGGGATGAGGATGGTGAAGCAGGTATGTGATAAACATCAAAAGTGCTTTAATTGAGTTTTAAAGTGTATATGGTAATGATGCTTATGTTATAGTATAGAAATATGTCTCACAATTGGTGCACTCTTCTCATTAGGTGTCACTCGCAAAATCGTTCGGGCTGAGTACGAGTTTGAGAGCCCATATTGGGATGATATCTCAGAGCCTGCGAAAGAGCTCGTCACACATGTAAGCTACAAAAGTTTTTGTATACCAATAGAAAAAATAGAAACATGCTCGAGTTTACTTGAGATTGTTCTGATTTGGTGACAACAAATTGACATCAAGCATCCATCTGCCTGCACCATACGCACCATGTGTGGATGAGTGCATGGCGTAGGCTCAATTAATCAGATGAAATACATTCATAAATAACTGTAATTACTAACAATTAAGGCAATTCTTGGAGATATAATGTAATTCTAACGAGGGCCTCGTAGAATGTGTGGTCTACAGCAGTAGTAATTCGTGTCCTTGGCTGTCATCGTAAAAGTTGTAACGACAGCAGTTGTTAAATGTCTTGTAAAATAGTAATAAGATCTATACGCGCTATGAGGAGCAAAAGTTCTTGGTCAAGTTCGCTATGTTTTTAACATAGCAAGTCAAGGGAGTGCATGCAGATCTAAGAGATGACGGCGACGATATATGCGGTAGATGAAAGATTGTGTAATTAATCTTTTCAGTGTGCACTGAAAGTGGGCCAATTTTGGGTTGTTGAAATGTCAGGCAGTCACAAATCATGAGAAGTTGTATTATACATCGCCATAATCGGCGTCCATACCTTTGTGGAAATAAGGAAGACGCTGGGAAAATAATGCATTAGTTGTAGTAATATTTTTAACGCAGAATTACATCATCTTCACATGTGTTGTGTTATGCATGCAGTTGTTAATTGGGGTTTTTTATTCAACAAAACTGAGGTCTAAATATTTGTAGCATGCAGAACTGTAAAAGATTGTGATATAATGAATTTTTCAAATAATAATAATTCGATCCTGTTAGAAAAACCCCTATGTTTATCTTAAAAATACCAAAATGAACGAGATGCAAAATGATTTGTGTAAAGCCGGAAAGTATAGAAGCACCAGCTGCACAAGTACGACTTAAAGTCGACCACACTGACGCTGTGCACAACACAATATGTAGGCATCAACTTAAGCGTCTTGCGTTGTTAGCATTGATCTTATGATTGGAATGGTTTGTTTCAGTTGATGAACGTTGATACGGAGAAAAGACCAACTGCCACAGAAGCCCTGAGCAATCCATGGGTACAGGGTAATATCGCTAATGATACTCACCTTCAGAGCACACAAGATCTTATTCGGAAGTTCAACGCAAAGAGAAGGTTTAAGGTTAGCATCTAATTGCCCTTTCTCCTTAAAATTATATGTAATACTTTTACGTGTATCACAAAGTGGTGTTCATAACCCAATCTGTTTTTCAATGTTCGTTCAATAAGCTTTAATTTTGTTTATGACACTCTGTAGCTTGCTGGTAACACTGTTATGGCTGTGACAAAAGTTCGGGGGCAAACTCAGCAGCCAGTTTCCTCTCCACATTCGGTGAGCCCGGAGAAGTAAAGAATGAAGGCTCATGGCGATTCTCGGTCTAGGTTTTTTAATATAACACCATTTGTTCCATCACACGCCAAATTATTCCGCTTGAAGAGATTTTATAGTGTTATAAGAATCTCCTGTTTGTCTATATACGTAGATTGTACACAATTAATTTAGAATGTCTAGCTTACAAAATTTGTATAAAATGAGAATGAGAGGAGTATGAGAGGAGTTGTGAATCCACGTGTGCTTTCAAATTGTAACGTTGTTATTAATGTCTATGTAAAGCATATTTTTGTTCAATTAATGCAAATTACGTTGCTCCATATTCTGTAACATAATATATTATCTATTTGTAAAACAAAACGAATCGTGGAAACAACGAGATCCAATTCACTTTATTCCATGTACTCAACTTGTTGTATGCAATTATCCGGGGATTGACGTACAAATTTTGTACTGACCAAGGTTCTAAATCAGTGTAGCTATAAGCTACTAACTCATAACGTACGTTATTCAGAATCTGTATATTAAAACTACAGTTTTAACCATAGAGTAACTCAAATTTCTTCTATTTCTCTGTGGTTTTAACATACAGATTTTGAATAACGTACGTTATGAGTTAGTAGCTTATAGCTACACTGATTTAGAACCTTGGTACTGACAATACTAGGTCTGCAATTTGCAGAGCATGTGGATTCTAAATATATCCGTGTATTAAATTAAATCACCATGATTCACATAAATTGCCGGCACATATTTGGCACACATTAATCCAGCAAATTATGCATATTCTAATTCTAGTCTGAACTATAGCAAACACTTTTAACCAAACATTCAATTTGAGCATAATTTACCCAGAAACAAAAAAAAAATCTTTTCTGAATTCCCAGGATGTCATCCTCATATCAATGAGGTCGCTAGAAAGACTGGGAGCCCATTGAAGAAAGACAAGCTTCCGCAACTATCATGAATGATTCAGAAAATTTTCCCAAATAGTTTATTCCCCTCACATTCCAGCTTTTGCACACAGTCAATTAAACCCATTGGAGACTGTTTATTTTACTTGTCATCATTTGCCCCTGTTCTAGTACTGGAAAACATTTGGAGTAATACAAACGATGCTTGAGATTACTTATACATAACCACGCAATTCAGCCAGTCAATGAATCACAACAAGAGGAAGCTGCCAAGTGCAACATGTATGTCACCAACATCCAACCACAATTAGTCACCAAATTTAGGACCAAACTTGGCATAGTTGAAGATGCTGCCAATAATTAGCTTCAAAATTTTTTGAAAAATGATCGGATAATGCTAAATCATACACGTATGATTATGTCTTGTTTGAATGTTATCGTCATGATGGGTTGCGTATTCTTACGTTACTAATACAGTCATCCAGCATCAATAGCACAGTCATCTAGTGCAGTACCACAATTGAAGGCTACAGAATACGTTCAAAACTCATGAAAACTCATATACGTTTATACGAAAATGAGAAATACCAACGTGGAATTGTCATATTATGCATCTGCTCCATGAAAACATTTCCGTACGTATATACAAAGCTATGCGGTCTGTCAGAAGTCATGAAGTGGAACATATGCTGCAATATATAGGAATCTTGTTTAATGAACCTTTCTCGTTGTAATTCTCAACTAAAGCTAAAAGACGCAACAACGTTCTCTGAGGATAGCAATTCGTTGTCAGTAATAAAGATAGATGCGTAGGTGGGAATACGTTGAACAGTCTTTACAAAAACGAAAGATTTCATAATTTCACGTAATCTCTAAATAGAACGATCAGTGAAACCCGCTGCTGAAGTTTGACTTTTATTTTTTAACCAAAAGTGCAGGCTCAGAATCTAATCCATTACAATGCCGAGAAAACTTACACATTCGTACTGTTTCATACCAGTGCTTGCAGCGGCTGTAATATTTCTGGGAATATTTCCAAACTGTAATACACAAACAACGGAAAGTAATCCCGGAGAAAGTGAGAGCAATGACAGTGATGTGGGAGATCCGTGGGAAACTCCGCTCCAGGAGTTGCAGCGTATAACCAACATGTGCTCTCACAAAATGCCAGGGTTCGAGATAAAGGCTCTGAAAGCTCAGGTAAGGGAAACTTATTATGTTCAATTTCTACTTGTGTCACCCCACATGCCGTTCATTCATGCAAGAGTCATTATGACTCATCCGTTCGTGGGAGCATCGATAAATGACGATGATGAGTAATGAACACATTATCGTTCCGAGAAACGCCAAGAATTAAGAACATTGTCAGTACAACATGGTAATGATGATCTTTGATGATCTTTGTTCTTTCAGCAAAGTTGGCAAGCCTGTATAGACTCACTCAGCCCCGCGTCTGTGCTGAAATCCAGAAGCTCAATGCGAGTAGAGTTACTAAATGAGTCTGCAATTTATGAGATTAACAAGCAAATATACACGGCAGTGTGTTCCAACACAACAGCCTACAAATCCTGTTGGTCCAGTGTTCTGATCGCGTTAAATGAATGCCAACCCGGAACCGGAGATGTGGCCGGAACATTGTACTACGCACTGTACGATGACATTTGCAGAGACGGCGGATTAATTGCAGCAGGTATGTGGTATACACTGCGGTTTGAGGACTTTGGATGCAAATTAAAGCTAGGTAAATGCCGTTATGGAACAGCAAGTCACATTTGACTTTGTCTTTGTAGAAAATCGAAGTAAAGCAGCTACCGCTGGAAAATTATGTAGACGAGACTATGCCACCGAAACATGCGTCAACAACATGGATCAAAGGCGTGCGAATGATGTGTGCATGTGAGTCATACAAAAATATTTTGATTATTATTATTGTAGTAGTGACTATTAAAGCTTGATCGTGACCGGAGATGCCTTTCACAAGGAAATCCTAATTTTGTATGTAACTTTCAATTTTCAGACGATTCAAAGCCAATTCGGATTGTGACCTCAGTTCCATTGATCCACAATGCTCAAATGAAATTGACAAGCGCCTACATACGGAAATATTTGAGAGGGTGGTGAAAGTACTGAAGTGCTCAACTGCAGACATGCACCGTGGAAGTAGTGCTTGCCGTTGTCGATGTGATGGTTGTGTCTTATTAGCGTTCTTATTTTTTGGGTTGTACAAAATTGCTAATTACATAAGCAAATAAGCGTTACAACTGTGGAGTCGTTGAGACAATGTGAAACCAGCTTGAATTAATGTAGTTTGATGAGTATGCATGGCATGCATGTATGTTACTTTAGGTAGGTAATTTTTGCTTCGTATAACATATATTTGTACATACATTCTAGTTCTAGTCAACGAGAGAAGGTGCAGTCGCAGACTCGATATATATATATTATTGTTAAACGTGTAAGCTTGAGAATACTTAAAAAATACTTTACAAAAAACGCAAACCTTTTCATGTATTTTAAAGAATATTTTGTTTTTCAATTACCAACGTATATAAATATTGTCACTATTTTTGTTTCGGTAAAGTGACGCAATACTCTGTATAAAATTTTATTATCCGAAAAAAAATCCAACAATGAAATAAACCACAGTTGAAACAGCACTCCAAATGTAGTTTACGGATCTCTAGACAGCAAATCTGTATTCCAATTTTTTTCGCCGGTTACGTGTAAACGCACCCAACACACACATGCATTGTTCCAGCACATGATTTGTCGCACCTGCATACTTCAATTTAGATTTATTTTACTCAATCAATTAAGCAACCCTCTCAAGAGCAATCAAGAAAAAAATTGTCAAGAGATATTGTAGTATTGTAGTTGTATTAGCATATAAAGTATAAGGAAATCTATCAAATCACAAGCCATCATAATTGCAATATGTATGTGATGCGAGAGACTAGTCAATTACATTCAGTAGCTCTGCCAATTTTTAATCTAAGAAACAAAGACAATTTAGGACGTGCTTGCTTTTGCTACATGCATATCATTACTATGTACTCAAGTACTCATTATGCGTGTGCAGAATTTTTTGTCTTCAGTTCTTTCAATACCTAAACCGTCGCACTTGTTGACGTACACACGTTTCTGATCCGCATCCAACAACCTCGTGGTGGTCTACAAGACCAGCATCCACTGCACAAGACGAAGACTGACCTTGGCAGCCTTGAAAACGGGCGTGGTTTGCGTTTGGTGCGTACCTTTTGCTCGAGGAATTTCGCACATATGCTGTCACTTCATACCTATTATATGCAAATCAACTCTTATTAAGGGGATAAAGTCTTGCTGTTATCAAGAAGGCTTCGAAGAAATGTAATGAATACATCATCTTCCAGTTTCCATAATAGTTTTAAAAAAAGGTTTAGACGAAAAAATATCTGGACAAAAGCGTATTTCTCTGCTTCGGTCCAAATGGTTCAATTTAAGCGTTTCACTGGGCACACATGCTTTATGTGGAGGATTCCGCATTCCTATTCCTCGACGTAGATACCCATTTGGAAATGAGTAGACAAAGGCAATGCAAAATTTAGATTTTTTTACCGTGAAAGACAATACAAACAGTGAACACGTGAATTGATTCCTTTCGTGGAACGCTTGAGTGAATTCTAATTCTTTATTCTTTGCCAATACATCAACGTGTTGTATTAATTGTCGTCGACGAGATGGTCGCATTTTTTTTTATTAAGAAGCACCAATTCTCCAATTCCTCTCCAATGTTACATTAATGATACCTCTCTCCGTTGTTGGTTTTTGAGCTTGCTTACATTTTTAGATAAATTGCATTCGTTATTTTCATGGTATTATTTTGTGATGATGAAATAAGAGCTCCCTGTGTAATAATTACATCAATATGTATACGTAAATACATCAAGTTCTAAACCAGGAATGACATCGGCTATTAAATCTTCAAAAAACCAGAAACGGCGAGGTGTCGCCTACAAACTTCACGTGGAGTTCATGTAACCTGGTCACTCTACGAAGGTGTGATGATTACTCAATAGCTTTTGTCCATGCAAACGCCAGGGGCGGGGTATGAAGACTCGATTGTACTTTATATGACTGTCTGCAATGCTCCAGAATCTGCTTCGAAGATCAACTGAATACTGAAGCGCAAAAATGTCTTTATGTTGGAGAATTGCAGTATAAAAAGAGGACGCACAGTCTTCTCCAGACATCATTCCATACAACGTGTGGTCAATAAAACTATCAACATGTTCAAGTTTGTAAGTTTTCAGCATTCCATTGAATTTGAGTGATTCTGATTATGTGATTATCTCGTTGTCGGGAATCTGGAGCAGTTATGAAAATGCTCAAGGAAAATTTTAAGCACAAGTTTGAATTGTTTTGTAGGTCGTACTCGCTGCCTGCGTGGCTGCTGCCAACGCTGGGCTCATCGCCGCTCCAGGTCTTGCTGTTGCTCAAGGTTTCTCCGTGGCAAGTGGACCAGCGCTCGGTGCTCCTCTGTTGGGACGCACTTCCGTAAATCCAACGGAAGTCAACATTGTGAAACAACAGGTTGTTGTTGACCAACCAGAAATCCGTTACAGATCAGTCCCAACTGTGGTTCAAACCGCCCCAATTGTCCAGAACATTGTTGCCGCTCCAGCCGTAAGTCGCTAATTTGATATTACAAATGAATACATGCACATCCGCATATCTTATCTGAACAATATCTTATCTGTCAGGTCCAAACCGTTGTTGCTCCAGCCCCAGCCGTCGCTGCGGTGAGAACCGTTGCTGCTCCTGCGGAGATGACGGCAGACATATGGGCTGCCGCGTCTCCTGGGAGGCTGTCTTTTCTTTCACCTTTGGTGATTGGCCCTGCGACTGCTCTCTCCGTCATCCAATAACCACATCCCCCTTACCCCCAATACAGACTTATTTAAGTTAAGCAATTTGCAATCTGAGGTTTCCACAACCATCTCATTCTCTCAAGATGCGTTCCCTTGTAAGTTAAAAGTGACTCCCAACAATTTCCTGGAAACAGTATATTGTAAGTGAGAATTGTGCAGATGGAAAGTGAAACTTTCAATTTGTGAATTTGTGGATCGTTTTGGCTTGTGCCTTCGCTGTCTGCATTGAATTGAATTGAATTGAAATAAACTTTATTTAACTGTTTAATGGCATCAGTCATAGAATATGTCTGGTTTTCATACCTCAACAGTATAACAGATATTACTGTTTAACAATCATTCGAGAGAGAATGGACAAGATCAGGATTTGTGAGCTAGTATCATAACCAAATCGTTTAGCAGCAAATCATACACAAGCTTTTTTTCTTTCTAATAATATAGCTTGTTTGCATACTTCCACGAAGTTTTCATATGACAATAGTGTCTTAACATTACTACAAAAATGCCTACAGTAGTGGTTCCACAGATGCACTGCATTCCATTGTAGTGACTGTTCAGAACATTGACTTTTGTGCGTCGGCACTTTTAATCTATCAAATTTATCCTGTTTGTCATTGCGACATTCAAATAATTGGCCAAATAGTTCAGACTTTCTCCACTTATATACAAACTTGAGAAAGGTCAGTATTCGCCTTTCTGATACTGTCAAGAAATCGAGCTTAATCAGTAGTTCGTTAATTTCACAATTTTTCTTTCTTAACGAGTGGACCTTGTACTTATATCCTGGTTAAAACCCTAGTACAAATCTATTGATTTTTTTCTGTATCTCATTAAGCTTGTGTGTGCGTACGCCCCATATTATTAATACATAGTCCACAATACTGACGACATATGCAGATAAAAAGATTTTTACTACTTTCAAAGTTAAAAGGCGTCGCATGCTATACATTTTACACATTGCATTTGCAACTCTACCTTGAACATTTTCGGAATGATNGTTAAAAGGCGTCGCATGCTATACATTTTACACATTGCATTTGCAACTCTACCTTGAACATTTTCGGAATGATTCGAAAAAGACAAATTTTTATCAATAATAATGCCTAAATATTTAAAGGTATCAACCAATTCGATTTGCTGGCTATCAACAAACACAGCTCCAACTGGATCATTCTTAGACGACTTATCATTTGCCTTGTGGAATACCATATACTTTGTTTTTGACACATTAATCTTTAAGCCGTTTTCTAAGCACCATTTTTGGAAATTCTTCATACATTCATTTATTTTCTGCGTGCCTTCAGCGAAAGTTTTACACTCAGTATAAATTACCATATCGTCGGCGTATAAAAGATAGTTTAAATTTATTGCGGTTCCGACGTTCTGTGTGTATAAGCCATAAACACAAATTTCCGAGCATGCTCCCTGGGGGTACTCCCGCTGATATGGGATAACATTTTGATTTGTAGTTGCCATTTTGTACTATAAATTTACGGTTTAAAAAGTAATTATGTAATGTCTTAATTAGATATACGGGGACTTGATCCTCAAAGTTGTACATTAATTTTCGAAGTAAATTAACTTGATTGACAGAGTCGAACGCCTTCGAGAAATCAATGAATATTGCTACCGCCCTACCAGATCGCTTATCAAGGTAATTGTACAAGTGTTGTGTAAATACTGCAATTGCAGTTTCACAAGAGCGCTTTGCTCTGAACCCATGTTGATTAGGGTCCAATTGATTACACACGCTATTTAGATAACCTATAGTACAACACTCTTTCGAAAACCTTTACAATAAATGGAAAATTGAATATAGCTCTATAAAATGATGATTGTGTGTATTTTCCTTTCCCCTTATACAAAGGTGTGACAAATCCAACTTTAAAATTATCAGGAATTGTACATGTAATAAAAATGTTAACAAATAACACTCTCAGTGGTACAGCAATTAAATTTGCAAATTTTTTAAAAATGAATTTTGGAATATTGTCATTTGTGTGTTTACACTTTTTCACATTACTGATTGCCTTTGTGATTTCGTCGATAGAGATATCTATGTCGGTGTCATCACCATGTAACTCGATTAACCGATTCTCATATTCAACTATTTCCTCTAAGCAGCTATTTATGTCGCTTACAGCGTCGCCTACTACAAACTCATTTGCAAATTCGTTACAAATTTCGTCATCGGTTTCAACTACCTTCCCTTCCTTGTTTACTAATTTTGTGATTTTATTACATTTCTTTGCGCGATAATTAATCATTGTATCCATAACATTCCAATCATCACTTGATGACTTGACATTATTAAATTGGTTTTGAAAAAATCGTTTCTTTGCTTCTCTAATTAAATTTGAAACTTTCGTTTTCAGTTTATGATATAGATCTTTGTCTTCTAGATTCACAGACTTACGAAGCTTATCTCTTTCTCTACAAAGCTCTACAAGTTTTGAGCTGAACCACGGCGCATTCGTACCCTTTATGATTTTTCGCTTAAGGGGTGCGTGCTTTTCAATTAGGGCCATAACGGCTTTTTCAAGAATTTCTGAAGCCACCTGAAGAGTTAGATTATTGCACAAAAAATCCCAGTTAATTTTTTCAAAATCTTCTTCGAACTTCTCTATATTGATTTTACGAAAGCATCTATATTCTAACAGCTTTGGTGGGATTTTGGTTTTAATTGATTTTAGAATAACGTACGTTAGTTGATGGTCAGTACTTGAAAAATCAATTGCATCAGCGTAGGAAAACTTTGCA
>JAHZMW010000059.1:0-24471 GCA_027743745.1 Alloscopus bannaensis
CATGCTGTGAAATTCAAATACAATTACCAAATACAAAATACTTCAAAGTATTTAAATACAGTAATTAAATACTGTAACTTGTATTTGTTAACATCCCTGAATGGGTCCATACATAGTAAATGTATGGACATGGAATGGAAAATCTGAAGAACCTGAATACCAATTTTCAGTCGGGATACAGAAGCGAGGTATGAAGCAATTATTTCTGAATAATTTGCAATGCTCCAATTAATTAATTTGATGCCTTAATTCTTTAAATGAAATCATCATGATTTATTTCACTAAAGTAGTGAAACATCCGAAGATTTGAATCGTCAATTCCAAAATAATTTTACAGCTAACAACTTGCTCGAAACTTGAGCATTTCTCGTTGAAATAATTTCGACGAGCGCTGAACGTTTAGAAACAAATCCAAGCAGTTGAAAGCAACCATCATAACTCATAACTTATTCAGAGTGTGAAATCAAGTAAACCGCTGGTTAACAAGTAAAGTCATGGTAACACTTGAATAAACATACACAAGTGTCACTTTCAATATTTATTATTCGAGCCACGCCTGCGCATTTGTAAATTTTGAATTCAATTTAATACACATCTATCATACACAAGCTTTGTATGGTGGCATGAATCTTTCAATAAAGTCAGGTTATTTCATGGAGAACAATTAAAATCCTGTTTAACTTTTTTTGTTCGAAATTTGACATACCACTTGCGGTATAGCTTGCAACCGAAATACGTCAATAAAACGGTATAATTCAAATACGGATTTGAAAAAGCTTCGCAGGTGCGGCTGGCTTTTATTTGTACTTTAATTGTTACTCATGACGAATTAGTCGGCTAAATGGAGGATGGGTTTGTATATAAATAAAACTTGAACTAGTTGAAGCCATCAGTGAAAGTTAAGCAACTATTTCCAAAAAAGTGCTTTGAGCATAATGGCAAAATTAAGCATTTACTGTTTAATTCTTGCAAGTTGTCTTTATGTCGTAACAACTGCACCAGTGGTGAGCAATGATACAAATTTTTAAAAAATTAATCACGCAAAATAAAAAATGATTAATATTTTTTCTTGATAGATAATTCCGAATGGATACGGCAACAATCAGGAAGAAGCATCGGTCGCAAAAACCGTCGTTTCGTTTGGAAATTACCATGGCACAAGGCAATTAAACACTCTTCATGACTTTCCCTTCAACTTTAACCATGGAAGTGGTGGTCGTGTACGTAGGAAAAGTGGAAGTGGCGGACGAGGTGGTGGAAAGGGCGGTGGAAGGGGTGGCGGAAGGGGCGGCGGAAGGGGTGGAGGTCGAGGACCTGCGGGTGGAGGTAGAGGACCAGCGGGGGGAGGAAGAGGGCCCGCCGGTGGAGGTAGGGGACCTGCAGGTGGAGCGGTGCAGGGTTGATATGAGGTGGAACCAAAAAGAGTAATAGTTTAGCTTAATAAAAAATGAAATAAAGATAAAATAAAAACTGATTCTAAAACAATTTGCTGAAAGCTACGGTTTTAGGGGAGACTAAACTTTATAACAAGATAGACAAAGGATTTGAATAATAAACCAATGAATTACAGTACAGCTCCAGTATTCATTCATGCATATACATGTTAAAATTCGTTCAAAACTGAAAATATGGGAAAGTGGGAATAAACGGAAAAAATCAAATGAGGCGTAATAAATACCTTTCAACTTATATAGTGTGGCTTTAAAATGTAAAAACACATTAGTTTTTTTACTTCCATCATCCATACCATAAAAATGACTTCCTTCCACTTTCTTATGAATAATATTCATATGGAAATAAATTCATTAAACAGTTAAACTGTAATCACAGGCTAAAGAATAGTTCGGATACATCCCGTTTTTTTCTGCCACACTTAAAAAATTAGTTACCATACAGCTGAATGCAAGTATCAAAGGTTTCAACAGTGACTTTGATTACTTTAGTGACCAATGATAAAATGTTGCCGGTTCAATCGTAAAGAGTCAAAGGTTTAACGATCACGTGATAACCCCACGTGAATTTTGATGAGCAATAAATGACTTGATCTCCCTTGTATAATCCAATGTTTATGCTAACAGGAGAAAAACAAACATCACGAACTCTTCCAGTCATAAACTACGCAAATGGACTTCAGTTCAACAAAATCTTAATTGCTGAATTAAGCTGATGAGGTTTTTGTGATTGTACCGATTAGTATTACGTCCATGCACGCAATACTTTAAAATCGTAAAATTTCCACCAATTGCTCTCCTAAATCCGCTTTCAAGTGCACTTCTCCATGTTACATCCATGTGCCACTGGAACATGTCATTTTATTTCCAATGTTTTTATTACTTCATATTTACGCAAATGGATGGCTTGAAAACAACTTCAGAATTCGGCTCATTTCTGTATAAAAGCTTCTCTTCTCAGAAGTTCGGAGCATCATAACCCGAAACTGTGATCTAAAACTCCAATCTCAGACTCTCAGCAGTCCAAAAAATCAGCCAAAATGTACAAGCCCGTTTTCCTTGTCGCGGCTCTCGCAGCCTTTGCTTACGGAGGTATCAACTAATTATTTATTTAAAAAAATATCGTCCAATTTTATTATTATTTTCAATTTTCACATTTTATATAGCTCCTCTCCAGTGCGCCACTGACTGGGACGCCATCTCCGCCGCCATCGTTGACTCCAAGCAAAACCTCGCCCTCCCAATCCAAGACGGTCTCACCCACTTGTGCGGCGCCGACGCCGGCTGTGACTCCGCCAGCTTTTGCGAGAAGCTCACCGCCACCGCTACCCAACTCGATGCCATCCTCGGTGACCTTCACGCTCAAGCCTTCCAACACACTTTGACCCAAGAACATGCCACCCAAGCTGCCAAAAACTATATCCAAATCGCCTCCTCCTTCTACGCCGATGTCCACCGCCACCGCGGAGTTCTCTCTTCCACCATCGTGACATACAACCAGAACTTGTACTCCAAATTCTTGTACACCTTCCAAAATAACGCCAAGGTTCTCGCTGCCCTCGCCCCGAAATCGTGCGGCCCCAACTGGGACGCCATTGTCGCCGCCGTTTTGGAAGCGAAACAAGTCATCGTCCTCCCAATCAACGATGGATTAACGAACCTCTGCGCCGACAAGTCTGGCTGCTCCGTCACCGCCACTTTCTGCGATGGACTCGTCGCCAACCGCCCAAAAACTCGATGAGATCTTGGCCGACCTTCGCCGTAAAGCTGTGGAACAAACCTTAACCGAAAAGTATGTCACTTATTGGGTCTCCGAGTATGCAAAAATTGCTGGAGGATTCATCCAGAATGCTGCGACTCAACGGGATGTGTTGCCAGCCGTTGTTGGGACGTACTCCACGAATCTGTTGGCCGTCTTCACAAACAGCTTGAAGATCCTTCAAGATCGTGTCGTGGCTGAACTCGCTCCTCAATAATTTGATCAAATGATAACAGTAAAGAAGCCAACATAACATTCACAACTAATTTTCGAAATTTAATAAAAACTGATTTGGCGTAGTCAATAATGTTTGTAAGCATTTTTTTAAATGAATGTATGTTTTTTAAGCTGCCGTCATGTAGGTCAGGTAGGATTCATGAACATGGATATGTGATGCTCATCGTCATGGTGATGCGTTACAGACGCACAAAAGTTTACTTTCTATTTTACTACAAGTCATCAGAATTTATCGTCATTAAGGTAATAAATGTTTTGCTACGAAATTGGTTGACAAATTGGCTCTTCAGATTTCATGCAGTGTTCACCTCTGAACACTGATCATTTTTATAACATACAACAAGAGCAGTTTCAGAGAAAAGCTCATTGCCCTTCAACATTGCAGTCAGATTACACAATGTTATCAGTTACCTGAACTCACAGACGAGATTGAACCTTCAATTAAACATTATTCAGAGTTTGGACGACTCTCCTTGTACAAATTAACCAGTTCATTGTCTTCCATTGAATTTGTTGAAACACGACAATTCACTTCACTGAAATTAGTGAAGGTTCAACATCAATTTTGTGATTTCGTCAATGCTTATCAATATCCAAATGGAAAAAAATTGAGAGAAGCTCTGGATTACATATAACTTGTTTGGTTTGGAACATGAAACATGGTGTTGATAAAATAATTCACGAGAACTTAACGAACTCCCTTCTGAAAAAACAGGCAAAACAATGCGACTCGGACGTCAACTCTGCGACATTTATTTAAGATAAGCCAATTACGCACGAGATGACAACTGGAATGTTGTACAATTCTGATGTAATCCTGACTCTGCTGTCAACGCACTTCTCGAAGCTTCATTTCAGGTTGAATAACTTGGAACATTTTATTTCCCATTTGGACACTCGAGAAGAGAGTCGGAGTACCATTTTTGTCAAAATGAAGTTCTTCGCAATTTTCCTCCTTTTTGCAGCATCCACCGCAAATGCCGGGCCACCTCTGCAAGTAAACCTGGCCCTCGGCGCATTTCCAGAGGATTCCTCCTCCGAAACGGAATTTACTCTAAACCAAGACGACAACTACCGCCTCCCTCTGTCCCTCCAACCAATCCATTACGACCTTCAAATTCGCCCGATTCTTGAGCCCGGAACCGACCAATTCACAGCGCCTGGCGTAGTCACAATCACAGTTGCTTGTTTTGAAGCCACCAACTCCATCACTGTTCACTCCAAAGGGATCACGATTCACCACGAGAATGTCAAAGTTGTCGGCCTCAATCCTGCCGAAGAAATTGGCGTCACGGGCCACGCCAATGATACGGACCGTTCTTTTTATATTATTAATTTGGACGCAAATTTAATCGTTGGAAAGCAGTACGAGGTCACGATCCCTTTCACCTCTCCAATTCCTGCGAGTCCTCTTGCAGGCCTTTACAGGAGTTCTTATAAGGCTGCAGATGGATCAACTAAGTATTTGGCGACGACTCAGTTTCAGAAGGCTGATGCGTCAAGGGCCTTTCCCTGTTTTGATGAGCCAAGCGAAGAGTTTCGGGCGACATTCAATATTTCAATTGGGAGGAAGGAAGGCTTCCATAGTTTGACCAATACGGAACGAGTTGGGGAGCCGGTTCCGATGTAAGACTATTTATATTATAGTGATACCAAATTGAAGTTCCACTGGGGCAAAGTGAGACAAGATATTTTTCTAAATAATTTTTGTAGTGAAGGTTTGGAAGGATGGTTTTGGGATCACCATGGCATCACGGAAAACATGCCGGTTTATCTAATTGCCATGATTGTTTCCGATTTCACGGCTGCAACAGCTCCAGCAGATTCTTACCCTGTTCCTGTAAAGGTGGGCATGTTTTTCATAATTTTTTTAAAATTTGGAATTTTTGTTGGAAAAGTTTCAAAATTTCTAAATGCATCTTGCAGACTTGGGGACCTCCACCATTGATGACCGCTGAGAGCGCTGCGTTCTCTACCTTAGTCGGATCGTCTACCTCATTTGGACTGCGGAAGAGAATACTCACGCCGACAAGTGGAGGAGTGCTTTAGGTACTTCAATCAACTTAAATCAATACTTTTTTCTAAACAAATTTCTGTATTTTTTTAATGCTTTTGTCGCCTTCCAGTAATTGCCCACGAAGTCGCCCACCAATGGTTCGGCAACCTTGTCACATGTCAATGGTGGAATAACCTGTGGCTGAACGAAGGCTTCGCGAACTACTTCCAGTACGTCGGCGCCGCCGCTTCCGGCGCAGAACTGAGGGCGATGGACCGCTACCTCATTGACTCCACTCAGATCGGGTTGGCTTATGACGAAGGCATCAATACTGAGCCGGTTCATAGTAATGTGACCAACAGAGTTGTGGGTCAAGCCGCTAGAATTATTTATGAGAAGGCTGGTTCCCTTATTCGAATGATGCAGTCGATGTTGACTGAGGCGACGTTGCAGAAAGGGCTTCGCGCTTATTTGAAGCGGCAGTAAGTGCTTAAAAGGGAATTTTAATGTAAATTTGTAAAAATTAATTTGACAATATTTTTGTACATTTTCAGCCAATTTAAAGGAGTGGTCCAAGACGACCTATTTTTGGCGTTGACAGAGCAAGCAGTGGCGGACGGGACGTTTACGGAGTACACCGTTAAACAAGTGATGGACACGTGGACGTTGCAAAGTATTTTTTATAAATGGTTTTCAGAATATTAAATTTGTTGAAGAAATATATTGCAAAATTATTTTTGCGGTTTTTAGGTGGATTTCCGTTGGTAACCGTAAGTCGTGTCGATGACAAGACAGTGCACCTCTCTCAAAAGCGGTACAGACCTCAACCTTCCCAAGTGCCACCAGGCGGCGATACTGAATCTTGGACAATTCCAATTTCTTATGTATCTGCTTCAACTCCAGACTTTGGTGCTGGAAATTTGAGACCCAAAGCTTGGATTGAGAGAGGGACAAACCTGACTTTGGATGTTGGAAATACGACAAACTGGATAATTGTGAATCCGGACGCGAGAGGCTTTTTCAGAACGATTTATGATGATCAGCTTTTCGAGTTGATAAAGGCGCAGTTGGAGAAAGATCATAAGGTTATTAGTCATGGAAGTCGGAGCACTTTGTTGGATGATTATTTCAAGGCTTCTGGAGCACGTAGGTGTTTTCAAAATTGAGTCACCTTTTTCTAAAAAAAATAATGGAATAGACTTTTGTAATTTCATGGTCATATTTTTATTGTAGAGCATGTCAGTTTTGAGAAGGCTTTGGGATTGACAAGCTACCTCAAAAATGAGGACGACTTCATTGTGTGGACCACAGTGGTGAATAATTTGACGCCTTTGTATAACCGTTTGGTGGATACCGGAGCGTTTGAGAATTTCAGGGTAACTTGAGATTTCAAAAAACGACAAAAAAGTTACTTCATAGTTTTTGAAAAAAATGTTTTAATAAATATTTTATTTGCAGAGATACATTCTTTCTTTGATTTCGCCCCCTTTGACTCGAGTGGGCGCGGTCCAACCTCCAAACGACGAGAATCCGAGAGGCATCCTCCGAACTCTGCTTTTGGACTGGGCGTGCTCCTTGAGTCACGATGTTTGTGCTCAAACTGCGAACCAACTTTTCACCGCTTGGATGGCCAATCCTGAAAGAAATGCGTAAGACAAATTAAAGTTGTAATTTTTAAATACAGTTGTTAATTTAAAAAAGATTTTGAATTTTTTAAATTTCGTTTTAGAGTTCCAACAGACACTCAGCCAATGTTGTACTGTGGCGCTGTGGCCTCCGCTTCGAGGTCATCTCCAACAAACAAAACGATTCCAGACTTCCTCGTGTCAGAATACAAAGCTGGGCGTAGCGACCGCCAAAGGAGTCTCATTGTGAATGCTTTGGCTTGCGACCAAGTTGAAGCAAACTTGGATAGGTGAAAGAAAATATTTCCAAGTCGAATCCAACTCCTACCAAACGCTTGTTTATACAAACAAATATTTTTTACAGTTTGACTTTGGCTGCCATTAATATAAATGGGAATAACATCATTGACGCCACAACTCATGGACTCCAGTTGCTCCAAGCAATGGCGAGGAACACAGTAGGAAGAACGGTGGTCGTTGACTTTATTCTTCAAAATGAAACTCAAATCACGACTTTGTAAGCGCATCAAAATATTCCCAAAAACTAATTTCGTGACTTGAAGCTGACTTCAAGTCACTTCAAATTACTGGAGAGGCTGAATGCTTCTTTAAAAAAATATTTCAGGCATGGAAACATGGCAGTGCCCACGTTGATTTCTACATTGGCACCTTACATCAGCGCAAACAGTGATGCTGTCCTCCGCAAAAAGGTATAAGATTCGGAAGTCGTTTCTTACTTGATGTCGTGAGCAAAATTGAAATTATATATTTTTTCTATTTTTTAGGTTGATGACTACATCACTGCCGCCCTCGCAAGACCAGGGATACCTACCGACGTGCGTAATTCTCTCACAGGATCTCGTTCCATCATTACGCAAAACTCGATTTGGATGACCACCCATTACGACACCGTAGCAACATGGATAAATGACCAAATTGACTCGCCACCCACAACCACGGCTGGAGGGACCAAAAATTTGTCAGGGTTTAGCGTGATATTCTTGTTGGGAGCTATTGTGGTGTGGATGTGCCGGCCGTAATTAATTATAGAGTAGACATTTGAAATTTCAATATTGTATATATATTCAATTTGTTATTATAATTGTCTCGTCGTGCTAGATTCATTATTACCAACTTCAATTAAAATAGTACAGTATATAATATTCACTATGTTTTATTTTCCTTAACTTTGGAGATCAACTCCAATCCACGCTTTGGCTGATCCAGCATGCCAGCTAGCCCATATTAAGTTCAGTAATAATTATAAATTACTTTACAACATCTTGTAACTACCGGGCAACAATTCTCAGCAATAAATATTACCGTCGCTAAAACCAAGAATCCCAACACCAAATTGGACAAACTTGCAAAATTATCACCTAACGTTAACTTTTGCGGACCAACCTTTTTTAATTCACTCCTTCCAGTTAATTGAAGAAGGTTTCTCCAAAACGAGAAGAGTCCTGCTTGAGTCATATGCTGAAACTTTGAGTAGACATAAGTGCCTCCACCTTTATTGCTCAAAAATGACGAATAATTTGGCACAAGACTCTCTTCACCTTCGTAGATCCTATTTTTTTGAAATAACGTCCCGTTCCTTTCCAACTCCATCATGATTTCTTTAAGAAGCCCAACCTGAGCTATATACGCTGTTTTCTTGCATTGCCCCAACAGACGAAACAAATGGGGCAACTCGATCTCGTCAAAGGATGGGGTTCGAGTAGCAATCAGTTTCGGGGGCAAATTCACCAAAAGTTCGGCTACCGGATCTTTCTCTAAACGCTTCTGAATTTCCCGATTTCGAGTGTAGAAGCGACCTTGAAGTTCTTGAATTATTAAACTGATGTATCCAGCGTTGTGTTGAAGGTCGTGGAGAAAGTGGCTTTGGGCCTGCGAGTTCGCAGAGGAGACATACAGGGAAAATTTATCAAGCTGGGAGAATTTGGTGAAAGTCTTTCTGAACTTTGGAGGAGTCAACTGGTCACAGAAATTTATGCCTTTGTAAGCCGTTCCCAGGATGATCGCTGAGATGAGCCAAATTCCAAGAATCAGTCGGTGGAATCGATGTCTTAAAAAATTCTCGGAAAATGTTGCTGAGCCTAGGAGAATTCCAGTGAGACCAATCAGTATCATGTTAGTTTTATTGTTCACTCCATTCCAAACAAATATTCCCAGAGTTCCTCCAAAACAAGCTAAAAGACAAAGCCACACCCTCCATTCAAAGGGCTTCATATAAATTTGGAATCCCAACTCAAAATTTGGATTTCCATCACAAGTCACAAAGTTGTATGAAACAATCTCAATCGGATTCCAGTGGACTGAAGTGAAGAAGCCGCGTTCCACGACGATCCAGTTGCGATTTTGAGTAAATTCGCGTAAGCCCGAAATTCGGGACAGTTTTTCAGCAATGATGAGGAGCATGAGGTGCTTGAATTCGGGACGAATTTTTAGAATGTCATGGAGATTTCTGGCGGAGGCGACGACGTCAGTGAGATTACTTCTGAGGACGTGGTTCATATAGGCGTTGAGGTTGTACCATAAATACTTGCCAGCTCCGGTGGCATTTTTGTAAACTTGCGTAAACATTTCGTGGGAACTTCGAAGAAGGTCGTTGATGTCGACGAATTTTATGAAGGTTGAGGGCTGAAATTGGTCGCAGAATCGGCATAAGAAATAGGAATGCTCCAGAGTAATTGTCATTGTCAGGAAAGAGTTATTGGTAGGTGTTTTGTAGCAAAGAATAAAGGGTTTGATGAGGGCTTGATGATTTTCAATGTATTTTTGCACATCTCCGACTTTGTTCCACCAGGCCGAAATATTTCGATTGGTTACGAGGAAGAAAAAATGTGTTGAAAACGACACTGGCAAATTTCGCACAATCCATCCGCCAGGGTTTTTTAAATAAGATTTCCCTTTGTAATACAACTGATGATTTTTCGGATTGTAGGCACGCTCCAAGTTTAGAGCTGTGGTGTTCATCTTACGGAATGTTTTTGTGTTTTTAGGACCTCCAGAGAACACTAAGGAGATTGTGATGCAATTGGTCCAGTGTCTAAATCGGACCAATGTGAGGTTCCGAATGTCATCATGGAACAGTGCCACGGGAAGCGGAACTTCGAAATTAATTTGGATGCCAGAATAAAGAAGGAGAAAATTGTAACACTGTTGGTAGCCCAGCAGCCAGTTCAAATGTGTCAAAATCATGATAATCTTAGTAGTCTTCCATTTTCAGAAATAAGTTTTCTATTCGTGCGTTCGAGTATTTACCTTTATATTTTGAACCTTTAAGTTTGTGAAGCAATGACCGTCAGCACTGCTTTTAAAAAATTCATTGAAATAACAACTCCCTAAATAATATTATGCTCTGTAGCCTCGCTTATATAATGTTCGTTTCACAGCTAGAACAAGCTACTGTAATGAGGATTTCGAAGAATACTCCAGTAATTAAGGCGGTTATGTCATAATTCTTTACCCGTTGATGTCAACTTATGAATATGAACAAGGACATATTCCCATAACGACTTAATTTGTATTTTTGAGAGTTGTGGTAAAGGGTTCTTTTAAACTTTGAATTAACAAGCATTTTCAAATTTAATAACTGCGATAAGCCGTCAACTACGATCTCACTTCAACAGCACAGCAAAGGTTCAATGGACAGTTATGAATTTTCAATTTCCAATACCTATATAGAAAATCTTGGACTGTTTCTTTAGTGAAGTTTAGCAATTGTTTATTCTCTTATCAATAAGTTAAAAACAAGTCATTTGTTAAAACATCGAAATTTTAAAAGTACTGATCAAATACTACAAGAAAAATTACCCTTAAAATCTAAAACGACGTTGAGTGACCGACAATAACTATCAGCGGCACCTTTTACGACACGAGTTCGCAAATAAACTATAAATGTGGCTAATAAAAAAGGTACTACACACTACATCGAAAAATTACGAGAGTAGTGTGCCTGTTCTGTGGTTTTTGACTTTAAAAAATAAAGAACTGTATTGTTAAACAGTTATACAATCTTCAACTTCGGTGGAGACCAACCCAAACCCAAGTAACTAGTAAACCCAAAACTGGGAGTTTACAATTTTTGAGTTGAGAAGTTTGACTCGAGAAGTTCCTGTTTGGAGTCAGAAATGAAATGGCAATGGAAATGTAATTCTCGAAATTGAACAACTTCTTGGATTAGAAATATTTCCATTAGTTGAGCCAAGTTTAAAAATAAAAAGAACAAAGCTAATCCAAAGTGTACAACAACTAAATAAATCTAGTAAATAATAAGAAGTATAGTGCGTCTGTTCGCTCCACTTAAATTTCGGAAAAGACTGACACACGCTGATCAAGCCAATCTTCGAAGTTTTCGTTCAGCATCATCATAACCCCAGAGTTGAAGGTTGTTTATCTTTGACTTGAGACGCTCGAGCTTGCGTTCAGAAATCTGAAAATTCATAGTTTGATTACTTTAAACACTTTTCTCCGATCAAAAGGGAGTGAGTAATATAGATTGCTAAAGAAATTCATACGGAAGTAGATGACAAAACCATGAACAATGTTTGTAATTCGGGAAGCAGTAGAATCCCATCGTTTAGAGCGACTTCTGTGAGCTGAGGCAACGATGATGGGCTGTCTCCTTGACTATGTTGGCTAGCTTCCTTTTCTCCAACTTTTAAGTGTGTCAATTCTACAAAAAACAAAAACCGTCACGACCATGCTAAAAAGTCACGAAGGTTGTATGAGGGAACCTTTGGTTTATTAAAATTCTGCTGAAATATCTTACTTGTCAAAGAAGCAATATTCCAGTTCCAAATGGTGAGACCAGTGAACGCCTCGTCGTCAATGTCAGAACCCTCCGGAATATCCAGCTCACGAAGTGAATGTCTCCACCGCTGACACACGATGGGAAAAGTTTTCGTTGTCAAAGGAAGGCGCAACTTGCGGACATTTGGAAGCCACTCTGTAAGTTTTCTAAAATTATCTGGATCCTCAATTTCAATATCCCCCTGCAGCTCCTCCAATTGAGCCGCAATTCCAGCCTCTAAATCTGTGTCATGATGACAACTCTCCAACGGCGATGTCAAATCTACCATCAAATCTCCCGGTACACCATGGTAGTCTTCTTCGTCTTCCGAATCAAAATATTCTGGAGAGTCCTCGCGGAAAAGTTGTAATGTCATCATTTTCGAAACTTCATTTTCAGACAGGTTAGTGAACAAGTGGAGGACCTTCAAATTCGGAAGGTGTTTCAAAAAGTAAAAGTCCGAATTCACCATTCCCTGCAAGTGCAAGGTTCTGAGGTTCTTCATCTCCGTGTTAAATGATAAGGAGTGATGACAGCCGACTGGGAGTCGAAAAAGGGTGAGTTCCTCCAAATGTTGGGCATGGAGTTTTATAATTTCCCATCCACTGTACCCTCCGCCGTCATACCCAACGTCCAGCTTGAGCGTCTTCAAAGCCCAGTCCAGGTTCTTGAATTGAGTCCTTGTTGATTGAGGATACTTGGAAATGGCATACCTTCCAACGTCGATAATATCTAAGTGCTGAATATTCAATTTTTCTTCTCCCACTTTTCCACGAATTTCAACAATAGCGCGTAGCATCTCGCCGAACTCGTCGGCCTCAGGTTCCATCTCATCAATAAAGACCTCAATGTCAAACTTTATAGCCACATTGAAAACCTAAGACGGTCATCAAAAACAAAAAATGTGAAACATAATGATAATCAGCACTGAAAAAAATATATGGTTACATTTTAAATTTATCGCACCTTGATGTTTGGAATCCGTTCGAAAAAAGTCTTGTAAGACACTGGAAAAATCAATTCACGGCGCCTCGATTCATTCAGATCCAGAGTCAGGGTGTGCAACTTGTCCAAATTTTTGAAATCTTGTACTTCTTCGACTAGCCTCTCGCCTCTGAACACATTTTTCACGAGCTCCAGCGTTTTCAGATTCGGAAACAAATTTGAGAACAGGAATTTCTCCAGTTGACCTGGGCGGAATTCGCAGAACGACAAAACGAGTCTTGTGAAAAACGATCCGCAATCTTTCAAGTAGTTTATCTCAACGGATGCGTTCCTCCTGGTGAGGTCCCACTCGAATAGTTTGTAATTCCGAAACGGGGGTTTCGAAAAAACCTGACGACGATGACTTTCAGATGGTCCACATTCCAGTGTGAGAACAGCCTGATTTCTCCATGCCGAGGTTGACGCCTCCAGCCATTGTTTTGAGACGAGTCGACAGGCCTTCAAAGTTGTTACGGAGCAGTCTTCGAATATATTGGCCAAAATCTATCAATCACAAAAAATACAAGTAAGGAACAGTCTGACAGAAATATGTGATTTCGTTCTCACGCCACACGCCACCATCACAAAACACATAATAAGTTCAGAGATATTTCAATGTAAAAATATGGACAAAACACTAACCAACGGGTTTGCCAAAGGATTCTCGAAATCCAACCGACTTCGAGAGGACTTCCCCATTTTCGAAGTTGAACGGACCTTCGACATTATTCCTCTGAGACGTTGGCGTCGATTCAGCGTCCCTTCCAATGTCAAACGGCCAGTGACGTTGTTCCTTATCAAAGTCTTTCTAATTACATTTCGAAAAATATCAGCAAAACTTAAAAGATTTAAATTTTATAAACTACACCGTCAAGACAACAACCACCAAATTTTTCACCGACTCAACTAAGTAATGTTTTAAAAAAATTCTCCTAATTCTGACACCGATTTGAGCAAAAAAAGAATATTTCAAACTCTAGCGCGCAGATTGAGAAAATAAAAAATGAGGAATAAAACGCAACTATCGAGTAGTGTTTACAATCATAATGTTGACATGTCACTTTTCGAATTTTGATTTTCGCGCTCAGAAGTGGGGAAAACTGAGACAAAGCAAAGAGACAAGTTTAAATATACCTGCACCAGCGTGGTAAGTAATGATGATAAATTATTCAACTGAAATTTATTTGAATCTTCTACCGACAGCTACTTTTATTTTTAACGTCAAAGTAAAGCTTGATTCATCATAAATAAATCATCTCAATTGAATAGGGCCTATACTGAAATATACAAAAAATTAGTAACGACAAAAACGTTTTCATTTTTGGAGTCTTTATTCTTCAGACCCACTTCATCATCTTGTCACATGGTTTCGAAAACCATGAAAATTTTAAACTCTAGCGCGCAGATTGTGTAAATAAAAATTAAGGTATAAAACGCAGCAGTAGAGTAGTGTGCGCAATCGAGTGAGTCCACGAGCTGAACATGGGTCCGTAAACACATTTTTTAGCTCTGGTTTCGTTTGCAATGCAAATATGTTGTTGCCCTTAACGAGAAATAAGTAGAACTCAAAACCGCGATGTCACATTTATTTATTTTATTGTCTCAGACAACCTCGAAGGTTTATTTTATTTATTTTGACATTCATTGTGTTGTACGTCGAGAAGATGCGCGTAGTATTAAAATTTTTAATAAAATTCATTTGGCCATTTCGTGCACTTTCTTCCTTTCCGTCCATTTTTTCTACGCCTACCAAAATTGGGGTGGCCCTGGAAGTTATGCACCTTTGCTTTTATTATGGAACATGCTTTATTTTTATTAAAAAAGCTAAGCTTTTCAGAAAAAAACATCGTCAACAATTTTGCCTTCCTTCCTACATATTAGTGTCAGAATCTCCCTCAATATATAATACAGTAGAAGAAAAAAACAACATATCCATTAGTGCAATTTTCTTGGCGCCATTTAACCGACATGTTCACAAATTTGGCTTTGAAACTGGCGTCGGCTTACGGATTATCCTATTCTTATTTTCTGACAATCATGAGCGTTCAGCAGACACTGTTGGAATCTATTTTGTTGTAAACCCTTTTGATGTTTATTAGGCAGAAGGCATTTAGGGTAATTAGGGATGAAATATCCGCTCGCGATTTACGCGTAAATTAGCTTCATAAGAGTTTCGATTTGCTAAATTTAAATGGGTCATTTACATATTACAATTTAAATTTTGCACTAGGAGATAAGAGATAATCAGCGATGTCCGATATTTTTAATAGGATTGTCTTTGTTTTGAACAATTCTCCACAAGACCGTTCTTTAATCATTAGAGTTCTCGAAAGATTTATGAACGTCTATCAAATTAAAATTTGAAAATGTTTACTTTTAATCAACATGAACTTTTAAAATGGACAAGATTAGTTATTACTATTAAATTAGTAATGCGTCAAATAATTGAACTCATTTTGAAATAACCTACAGGCAAGGTTAGAAGTCAAGCATTCTTGTAAACAATAACACCCAATAAACATGTTTTTAATTTAAGCTCTGACTTACCTCAATACCTCACTGCCAATCATTAACCAATAATAAAATACAAGACGTTCGTTATACATATTTATCTCTACCTACGTAGTGAATTGGTTTTCGAGGAAAGGAGTCTCCTTTCCTCCTTTTGTAGGTCTCCTTTAAGGAGACCTACAAGTTTGACGAGTTGTTTTATCGCGACTAGCGTAACATACTTTAGAATATTGAATGATATCCCGCAGAACATATAAGTTGCTGCCCATCGACTTTCAATCACGAAATAACAGGTTTCAGTAATATACACAACAGCTGCACAAGCAAACAATATAGCTAACAAAACAAACAAAGTTATAAAATTTTGAGCCAGTGTCAAACTTTGTGGGCCATTATTATTTTGATTCCTTCCTCTGGCTTTATCATCCAATTCAAGAAACTTTCTCCAAAACAAGAAGATTCCTGCCTGAGTCATATGTTGAAACTTTGAGTAGACATAAGGACCTCCTCCTTTGTGACTAATAAAGGAGAAGTAAGTTGGTAGCAAACTCTCCTTGCCTTCGTAAATCCTGGAAGTGTTTTTGAAAAACGTTCCATTCCTTTCAAGATCCAGCAAAACTCCCCTCAAGAGTCCTACTTGAGCAAAATATGCCGTTTTCTTGCACTGCCCCACCAAACGGAACAAATGGGGCAACTTGATTTCGCTGTACCATGGGGCACGAACAGGAATCAGTCTCTGATGGAGATCGACCAATAATTTAGCATGAGGATCACTTTCTAAATAAGTTTGGATTGCCGGGGAGCGAGTGTAATTTGATGCTTCCAGTTGTTTAATTATCATGCTGACATGTCCAGCGTGGTGCTCGATGTCGGACTTTAAAAAACTGCGTGTTGGCTTTTTACCTACAGAAGAGACGTACAGGGAAAAGTTGTCCAGTTGTGAGAATTTGGTGAAAGTCTTGTTGAATTTCGGTGGAGCCAACCGATCACAAAAATGTATACCTTTGTAAGCTGTTCCTAGTACAATCGCGGAAACGAGCCAAGCTCCCATTATAAACCGGTTAAATTTCTTTCGTAGAAAATTCTCTGAAAACGTTGTCGAACCTAATAACACACCGATGAGACCAAATCCATCGCACTTTACTCCAACCCA
The DNA here is from genome assembly GCA_027743745.1 of Alloscopus bannaensis. Lineage (NCBI taxonomy): Eukaryota > Metazoa > Arthropoda > Collembola > Entomobryomorpha > Entomobryidae > Alloscopus > Alloscopus bannaensis. The sequence goes on from JAHZMW010000059.1 coordinate 16,515, forward strand.
AGAAAATATACTTAGGGTTCCCCCAAACCAGCTTATGAGATGGAGCCACACCCCCATTTGAAATGGGCGAATGTACAATTGCAGATCAAACTTTTTTTTCGACTCTCCGTCACAAGTCACAAAGTTGTACGAAATGATTTCAAACGGATTTCTGCTGACTGAAGTGTGCAAGCCTCGTCCTTCCATGATCAAGTTTCGATTATTGACCAGTAAGCTGAGATTGAAGATGCGGGGCAGTTTCGCAGCAATGTTGAGGTACATCAAGTGACGAAACTTTCGAGGTCGAAATTTCGGTTCCATTTGAAGAAGCTCATAAAATGTTGTCGCTTTATTGAAGTTGCTACGTTGGAGTTGGTGATTCCAGTAATTTCCAAACGTATGCCACAAATACTTCCCAGTTCTGGTGAGCATGCCGTAAATATAAGTAAACATTTCACGAGAAACTTGAGATGTGTTTGCACTAAAATATATGATGGACATTAGTTCTGATCTGTTACAGAACCGACACAAAAAATACGACCGTTTCAAATGGGTCCCCATTCTCTCCCAATAAATTTTAGTTGATGCCTCGTAGCAGAGGATGAAGGGCTTTATAAGGACTCTATGATTTGTAATGTAGTTTCTTACTTCTCCGACTTCGCTCCACCAGAATAAGGTGTCCTGGTTAGTAACCAAAAACAAGGAATGAGTGGAAACAGGTAGTGGCACAATCCATCCATCAGGATTTTTCCAAGAATTTTCCGAGACCGTTAGGTGATGGGCATCGTAAGCACGTTGTAAGTTTAAAACGGTTTTGTTCATGTTTTTGAATGTTTCTGGGCTTTCAGGATTTCCGGAGAACACAAAGGATATTGTGATGCAATTTGTCCAGTGTCTGAATCGGGCCATTGTAGAATTTCCAATGTCGTCGTGGAATAAAGCAGAAGGAAGCGGCTGATCGAAATAGCCAAGTTCGATGCCGGAGAATAGGAGGATAACGTTGTAGCACTGGTTGTAGCCTAGAAGCCAGTTCAAATGTGTCAAAATCATGGTGATGCTATGAAGTAGTTTAAAATAAAAATAGCTGGTTGAACAGTTCAAAATTACAAATTTTGCACCGTAAATAAATTCAGAAATTAAGAAATTCAATTTTGTTGCAAACTTGATTTTAGTTTAATAAAAAAATAAATAAATTGATGTACAGTTCGTTCAAATAGAATAAGCAACTAATAAACATTACATGTGTAAGAAGAAAGTGACTTGGACATATAATTCTTAACAACACATACACGACGGGAAAGGTCTAAGATTTTTGACAGTTTTTTAACCACTAAAAATATTTGAAAAACATTTCTATATGAATATCCACAGCGCAACTGGGGTCTATATTCTCCCACAATTGTTCAATTATAAACAAAAGTGCGCACGTCGTATTTTCTGCAAGATAATGAATAAATAATTGCCTAGTTTTAATTCCATAACTGGCTTAATTTGGTAAAATTATAAGTTGTATCAGTAGATAATTTTGTAAGAATTTGTTGGCGACATTTGGGCGGCTTATTTAAAAATGAAGCTTTCGTGTTTGTAAGTAAACTCGCGATAATTTGTGGTGCTTTTCTGATGGTAAACGGAGCGCTGAGTTGCAACACTTTTCTCCTTACAGTGCTTCCAGCTCACAACCCTTTCCCTCTCCGCAGTATATTTCGGTTGTAGTGTTACTTCTAAATTTTTCCTTTTTTCCATTTAAAGCAGAAACAAAAAGATGAAAGTTTGAGCCAGACACAAAGCAATTTAGGGCACCTTTTTTATTTTCTGTTTAACCATGAGTATTTAACAACATAAATTATAGCAAATAGTATAGTTGAAATTATAATATTTAAATAAATTATGATGAATATTAAAAATCAGAATTATGAATTATGAAATAGATAAAATTGAAATTGTTGGCGAATTAGTGATAATTTGCTTTAGTTAAATATAGGAATAGCAGTAAATTAAAACTCGGTAGTGTCACATATCATTTTCTAAATAAGTTAATGAACTACAATAGTATTTCCAGGCATTTTGCTCACTGCTTTGTTTTGATTAAAGTACTCGGTGTAAGTGGTACAGTGAGTGATCGCGGTAGTCATCAACCCTAATTGCTTGTGATACCGCCTGCCAGTTGGCGAAGTACGTTATAAAACCTCAGATTGTGAAACTTTCCAATAATAACGTTTTATTTTTTACACAAGCGAAATGCTTTATAATAGTATAACTAGAGGTCTAATCAATACAAAATTTGGAGTGCCAAAACAACTTTAGTATTTTGTGTTTTTTCTTTGTTCGGGTAAATTGTATAAATTATTTTAAAGGCGTAGGTTATTTTAAATAAATTGTTGTATCTACATACCTATGTACTTAAGAATTCACATACAGGAAAACATATACTTCTTGAGTTCTTCTATAACAATAACTCTAGACTAAACCCAACTCCGAATCTCATCCTTGTTTTGAGATGTTTGTACATCAAAATTTATGAGCCTCATACCACAAACCTTTGTCCCATCATACACCCTGACCGTTAGTTTATGTCAAACCTTCTAACAGTTCATATACTAATTATAAATACCATACCTTTCCAACATCTCAAAATCCGAGAAACACAGATTTCTGTGACACACACCACCAACGAAAATACCAACAATGCTACAAACAAAACAAACAACGTTGCAAAATTCTGAGTCAGAGTCAGTTTTGGAGAACCATTATTACCTTGACTTCTTGACTGACTTCCGTCAAACCAGTTGAAGAGGTCAGTCCAAAAGAGCAAAAGTCCCGCTTGAGTGATATGTTGAAACTTCGAGTAAACATAGGAGCCTCCACCTTTGGGGCTTACAAACGACCAGTAAGTCGGTAAGAGACGCTCATTCCCTTCGTAAATCTTGGAGGTGTTTTTGAAAAACGTACCATTTCTATCTAATTTCATCATTATTGCTTTCAGAAACCTTCTTTGAGCCACATACGCCGTTTTCTTGCATTGTCCCAATAGGCTGAACAAATGGGGCAACTTGATATGCTCAGAGGATGCAGTTCGCACAGAAATCAGTTTGTCATAAAGATTAACAAGACCCTCAGTCTGAGGATCTTTGTCAAGAAATTTTTGTGTCGCAGAACGGCTGGAGTTGTTTTTGAGTTTCTGAATAATCGTGCTAGCTCGTCCAGCATTATGTTGGAGGTCGTAATGTAAGTAACTTCTAGAGCTTTTATGAAAAAAGGATACATAAAGAGAAAAATTATCGAGCTGAGAAAATTTGGTGAACGTTTTTCTGAATTTCGGTGGAGCCAACCGGTCACAGAAATTGACGCCTTTGTAAGCCGTTGCCAGTACAATCGCCGCAAGAAACCAAGCTCCAAGAATAAATCGGTTGAATTTCCGGCTTAAAAAGTTTGAGGGAAAGGTCGACGTGCCTAGGAGGACTCCACCGAGACCAATAATTAGCGAACTAATTTGACCAATCGAAATCCAAAAATATATTCCTAAGGTGCTGCCAAAACAAGCTATTAGACAAACCCACACCCTCCATTCGAAAGGGTTGGTGTACATATTCAAGTCAAATTGAGAAGCCGACCTTCCGTCACAAGTCAAGAAGTTGTAGGTGAGGATCATATACCCATTCCAATGGACAGAAGTAAAAAAGCCCGGTCCCATTGTTATCCAGTTGGTGTTATTGGCGGTTCGCCAATAACTGGAATTACGAGACCACAGGTTTTCAATAAGGATGAGTACCATTATGACTTGTACTTTGGGTCGAAGCTTGAGAATATTGTTGATAGTTTTTGCTTTTGTAATGGACTTGGTGAAATTAGTGTGTAAAAACGGACGACTCCTAACATTTCTCAAGTCGTACCACAAATTCTTTCCACTTCCGGTGAGCTTGTCGTAGATATGAGCAAACATTGCTGAGCTTTGACGTGAGTAATTTTGGGGGCTGAATTGAATGACTGATAATCGTTCAGACTTGTGGCAGTATCGACAAAGAAAATAAGAATACTTTGGAGTCTCTTCTATTTCAGAGTGATGGCCATTGGTTAATGTTTTGTAGCAAAGAACGAAAGGTTTGATTAGGGCCTCATGATCCTCAATGTATTTTTGCACCTCTCCAACTTCATTCCACCATACTGAAATATTCTGATTAGCAACAAGAAAAAAGGAGTGACTCGAAAAGGACATTGGTAGATTTTGCACAATCCGTCCTCCGGGATTTTTCCAAAATGATTTTCCATAGAGACCTAGACGACGTCCATGTGGATTGTAGGCTCGCTCTAGGTGTAAAACTGTGCTGTTTATGTTTCGGAATGTTTTGAAATTTGCAGGATCTCCAGAGAACACCAAAGAGATCGTGATGCAATTAGTTAAATGTCTGAATCGGACCATTGTGGCGTTCCAAATGTTGTCGTGGAACAGGGCCACGGGAGTCGGGAATTGAGGATTTATAATTTGAATGCCAGAGTAAAGAAGAAGGACGTTGTAACATTGGTGGTAGCCCAGGAGCCAGTTGAGATGTGTCAAAATCATGGTGACCTGCTCGAATTGCTTAAATTGCGCAGTTATTTAGTGTAAGTAAAGATACGATGTTTTAAAAAAAACCAATTTGAAAGTACACAATTGGAACACTAAGCTAGAACTACTCGGCGTATGGCACTAAAATTAGTATCACGTCCTGAAATAATTTACTTTGTATGATAAATTACTTCTTTATACGCCTAATATTCTATTTTGGTATCTCAAAACATTGAAAAAAGAGTTTGGATAAAAACAATTTTCACAAAGGGTGATTTTTGTGATATACACAAATTAAAGTGTAAATAAAATATTCGCAAATAACCACGTATCCTGGTTTGTTGCGCGTTATCTCGCTCTAATTTTCAGAATTAAATAAAATGTAGCCAAATACGATTTAACAAAGTACAAACCGAGAATTAAAGCACAAACCGGGAAGTTCGTTTGATACTTTTAAGCTTGCCTGATATTGAGAAAACGCTAAATAACAAGTACGCGACAAGGGGGTAAGGAAAGTGCTCAGTGGAGATTGATCTCATAAAAAGCCGGATTATTCCTTCAATATCAAAAGAGTAATGTACAACTGTTTCACCCAATTTTTTTCTGCGTGCTACCTAAGCAAAGTAGACTTGATTGGCGCAGGAGCCGTTTGAACAATTTACATGGCTACAAAACAAATATTCGGCGGCCGAACACTTAATCTGATAGCAACTACTAAAAGCAAAAACTATAGCAATTTCCACATAATATTAAACATAACCAATTAGTCGTCGCCAACCAGCATATTCTTTTTCAACCAATTTCGCAATTTAATTAGGGGAAAATTTGTGTTCATGTTTACCACAACCATGGAGGACTTTAGCGGAGGTGTGTTGCAACCTTGAATCGATTACCGGCAGTTGCTAGGTATAACCCTTAAGTCATGTAAATGGTGAGAGTTGTGATGAGTGTTTTATAAGCAAATATGATTTTTGCTCGCAGGTTTATTCTATGTGTAAGGATTCTCTACATTATGTGTGTTATGCCTTACTCAGTATTGATAACTACGGGTTCTAGGTAGTGAACATTGTAATTAATGTTTATTGGGGTAATTGTATATGTTACATAGTTATACATGTACTCCCTATCTGGATTACTCCGTATTAATATAAACGTGACCAAGTCCCTCGGCCACGGACGCACGGCGTATCACACCGCGTCACTTAACGACTAGTTATGGTAGTAAGACCGAGAGTCAGAGAATCACTCGACTTCATCGGCTGGTTCTATCTAAGCTAGTGAACCCGAGCTTACAATTTCTACTTAACGACTAGTTATGGTAGTAAGACCGAGAGTCAGAGAATCACTCGACTTCATCGGCTGGTTCTATCTAAGCTAGTGAACACGAGCTTACAATTTCTCTTCTTATTTATAGTCACAGAATCCTCTGTGGTTTTGATTTTCATAAAGAATGAAGTGATCTATTTTTCCACATTACAATAACTTATTTGCTTATTTTACCTTTATGTAAAGTACCCTTACATATGTATAAATTTTAAACGTTTGTTATTGATTCATCGAAAATAGCTAGCTAACTACTATTTAAGCTTTTTTGCCATATTGGAAAATTAGAAATTATGGCATGGATCCTATGAAATCATCACCGATGAGTATAGCTCGGTCGAGTTCTTTATCATTTGCCTTTGCATACTAACAAATTGAGAAATAGTAAAAAACTACTACATGTAAATAACAAATAAGATAACGTTTTCAAATTTTGAACAACGTAAGCTTGAGGCTCGGAAATCATTTTTATGCTTATAACTTTATTACCCTAAAACAGCTAAAAGTTTTACAAATCCTGATTTCAGCAAAGTGTCAGGAATGAAGTACGTCGCCTGACACATAAGCAGCCCATGACACCAACCAAAATAGGGTAAAGTGAGACAGGACATTTCCACAGTAACCTAAATCGAGTGACATCTTTAAAGAAAACCTCTCTCGTGTAGACAACAAATTTGGCAATGTATTTAATTTTCATATATGAGAGCCTGAGGAATCTGCCTTTCAGTCTCTTTGCTAACAAAGTTTGCAAGCTTTTATTTCTATATAAGTACACATATACTTTTTTACAAGTAGACTTAAGACAACCAAAGCAGTTTTATACAAGTATCCCTCACATTTAAAGAATTATTAATAATTATTGAACCGTTTTCAGTGGCAGAAACCGCCTCTCCGTGCACCATCACTCTTTTATAAATAAGGTCGGCAATGTGCTATTAAGACATACAGAACCACACTTAGTATTTATTGTTGGAGAAACTAAAATCATTTATACAACGTTCACACTATTTTTTATATATTTGTTGAATGACAAAACATATGCACGTGATTATGTTACAGATTGTTGTAAGTAAAGGGAGCAACCCTAAGTTCCGAGAATTAGAAGTGAACACATTTTCTAACAGTGGCTTTACCGTCATCATAAGCTTGTAGTTTTAAATTGTCAAAATAAGAAACTTACTACATCAACGTTGTTGTGACACACACTATTTTGAGCAAGTATAAATCAATATTACCTAAATCACTGTTGCTTCGTTAAAATAAGCTGATTGGCTCTGATTTTAACGCGTCCGTACTCAAGGCAATTCGTGCTGCGTCATTTCCTCATTCCTTGGGTTAAGTTCAAGAGGTTCTTCAATGCAAGCATTCGATGACGTTTCTGTAAGATTGAAATTGACATTAGACTCTTTTAGTTTTTCATCTTGCCGACCAACGGTGCGGATCGGATGCTCCTTGCCATCATATTGTTCACCATGATATCCGTTTAAATGTTGTTTCAATGGAAGAGTGCCTTTAATAAAATACAATATTAAACGACTTTTGATTAAATGGTTTACTCTAAAACTATGAAACGAAGGTTTCCAAACGGATTTCAAGAATTGCTTTAAACAGTTCCACTACCACCGTCAATGAAGCTGTCCAACCGATTTGTGTAAGAAGGGGCAAGTGAAAGGTATTTGGCTAAAAATTAATTTAATGTAACTCGATGCCAGGAACACGATTCCGGTGAAAAATTACTACTTACGGGCAAATACCATGCGCTTGCCCCTGTAGCACTATTCGCTTGGACAGCTTGGGGGACACTGTCCACTAAAAGTTTGTTTTTTAAAATCGCTTACTTGCTATAGAATCTGAGGTAGGATTTGAAGTATACCCTTCCGCCCCACTTTGAACTTTGATTTTTATAACGCCGCTCCTCCGTTTTGGAAACTGAGAAAGATTTAGAATCTGAAAATACCAATTCTCTATGACGAAAACAACATTGGACAAACCAAGCAAGGCCGCCAACAAAACAAACAAACTCGCAAAATTGTGACCCAGCGTCAATTTCTTGGGACCCTTTTGATTGTGACTTTCCGATTTGCTCCCATCAACCAACTTAATCATCTTCCA
>JAHZMW010000060.1:0-12218 GCA_027743745.1 Alloscopus bannaensis
CAACGAGAGCAGAGCCGATATAAGTGCTCAAGTCGGAAGCTGCGACGGTGGCATTGTCTTCCATTTTTCGTACATTGATCTTTAAAAGTAGGATGCTATATTGGATTTGCGAAGTTTTAAGTTTACAGGAAATATTTTAAACTCTAAACGTAAGATCTTGTAAAATTAACAAAACTGAAATCTTGACGTTATGTGCGCTACGTGGTTATTAAACTCGCAAAAATTATTTCTGCGTATTTTCTGGACTGGATTAAAATTGACAACAAAAAAGCACGCCTCAATGTGTTTTGCATTGATCATCGTTCTGATAATAGTATTGACTAAGAGAATCAATCAAGTTTGTGTGATTGGCAACTGCTACGTATTTACCAAAAACAAATTACACATTTTATATCGTGGTTCCTCATTGATTATGGACTATACAGCCGAAATCTGCGTTGAGGAGTATTGCTTCAAGTTTGTTTATGACAACACAAGGAACTTTGACCCGATCAGTGACTTTGATAAGAAAGGGTTCTTGACATCCCAAACATTCTCATCTCCGCCTTCCGTGCTTCAACAAATCAGCCTCGTAGCTATTTGGTTGAGACCTCTTTCCTGTTTATCTTATCACGATAAGTCATTCAATATCTCAATGATTTTCCTTTCATTGGATATTGACAGTTTCCTATAAGTTTTCGTTGACAAAAATGGAATGACTCATTTCTCCAAGAAGCTAAAGAGTTCAGCACTGCGCAGTGCCAATGTAATTATACCCGAGCAAAGACCATGTATAGTGACTTTGATAAGAAAGGGTTCTTGACATCCCAAACATTCTCATCTCCGCCTTCCGTGCTTCAACAAATCAGCCTCGTATCTATTTGGTTGAGACCTCTTTCCTGTTTATCTTATCGCGATAGGTCATTCAATATCTCAATGATTTTCCTTTCATTGGATATTGACAGTTTCCTATAAGTTTTGGTTGACAAAAATGGGATGACTCATTTCTCCAAGAAGCTAAAGAGTTCAGCACTGCGCAGTGCCAATGTAATTATACCCGAGCAAAGACCATGTATGCTTTTATAAACAAATGCTAGTATTTAATGCACTTTTGAAAGTGTGCCTTTGAAATCTCCAAAAATAACTCAATTAACCAGAGAAAAAGATGAAGGTTGTTCTCTCAGGCTGTTGTAATCCATTAGTAATCAATTTGCAGTACAATAATAGTAAGTATATAGTAAGTATAATTCTTTAGAAAATACGCGCATATTCTCTAAATAATTATGTAGAAATTATGTAAGCTGATTATTAAAAATGTTTTCGAATGCCCGATATTTATAATTGAAGCTCGCCCATTGGACAGACACCCTAGAGGAAAATCCAAGTAAAGTAAAACCTTCGAAGTAGCTCTAAATAATTGTATGAAAAAGTATTGCCTGTTACCTCTATTTCTATCGCGGCCCCAAACAGCTAAGCTTTTACAGAGTAGAATGGCATTTAATCTCGGATGGCAAACTTTACCTTCCGAATGTCAGCCACGTGCGTGACATTTGTAAGAGTCTTCATACTGCCAATTGTGTGCTCAATTTATTGTGCGTAGCACCCATTTACTTAGCGGAGCAAATTGCGTAAAAATGCGTACGAAAAGGTGAGGGAATATCGTAACTCATTTACACGAACCATTTCAATTCAGAAATCTTACAAGAATCTAATATGGCTCTCGATTCTTCTACCATGATTTATTACTGGCAGCCTCGCAACACCTGTATCCCCTTGTTTCGAGAAGTTCACTCTTCTATCGCAAAACTGGAAGATTGGTGATTTGTAACGAGTTCCACTTCCCCCATTTCTACCCACCATAATGCACTTTCGAGAATGGTGAAAGTTAATGTTTTCTTTGTTCGGTCTCATCATGTAGAAACTTAGCTATTCCATGACACACGTGAATATATTACAAAAAATTACAAAAAGTGGAGCAAAGCTGTATTGATAGCGAAATGCGAGCATCTTCCTAAAATATCAGCGAGTCAATCTCGGAAAGTATACAAACACTTTTCCCTCGACATTTTAACGGCCCTCTCTATCTCTTTCGGAGCTTTTTATCACCGGAAGTTGCTCTTATGTACACAAAAGCTATATCATCTTCCTTTTGCATTATGTACACAATGGAAGAACGACCCATTTGGACCGACGCGTGGCTGGCGTGCCTTGCATTTGGAAGTGTTCGGACAAGCTAGGCGCACCGACAATCTTTCCAAATAATTGCAGGTTTGGGTCGCTTTCAAAAGTTCCAAACCTCGATAGTTAAAATTGTAATAAAAATGTGACCCTCTGTGTAAGATTTTAACAGTAGAAATATCATATCCAATCGGTTCGTAAGTTTGGTTTTGATTTTCAAATTTTTTAGAAATAACGTCTGCGTGCCTAGCTTGTGAAAGTGTTCTCCACACAAATACAAAATGTAACCTGAGACACGGCACGAAGCGTTGCTGACAAAGACGCTAACCTTGTAGTATATAGTATCGTATGTGCTGAGACTTCGGAGAGAAATTGATTGACTATATTATTTGAAATATGATCTCAACTTTTTCGGCTTGTTGATAAATGATGATCAGATTGATGGCGGCTGCGAGATGGCGAAGGTAATATTAATGTAAGAGAGTGCATAATGTACAGAAGGTAAAAGCAATTTTGGTGTGAGTTGAGTTATGAAGTCGATATTGTATCATAAAAAAGTGGGATGAAAAACTCGCTTTCATGCAGCTTCTATTTTCAACGCGTATCCCAAACTTTTATGGAAAACCTTCAGCAGAGGTTTTTACTAAGGGAGACTTGCGTTTGTGAGAAAACGCAGGAAGTTTGACAAAAAATAAAAGGAATGCTGGTCATATCAGGACCGGTGACGGGCTCACTATTCTACAGGCCCTGAAATAAATTTACATCGTACTTTCGATGACGACGACCAAGCCTGAAATAGCGAAAATTCCCGGAAATAACCTTCGCAAGAGGCGTTACGTAGAATTAGTAATTATTAGTCTTTATTATTCTATACTTCACCCTGGATTTGCTCAAATTTTTAACTTGTGTTTACAAAACATTTTCGTAATCTTCGTCTTCTTTTGCCCTTTGTCTATTCAGGACAAGGTCATATTAATACATGAATAATACACGAGCAGTAAATTTTAATGTCCTTGTTTTCAAAGGGTTTACACGCAAATATGTCTTCTATTTTTATCATTTTTCGTCAATACATCACAGCTAATGAAGAGCACTCAGTGAAGCAAACTCTAACTTTTCCCGATATTAAATTTTTTATGCTCAAAGCTCCTCTGTTGTGATTAACTGTATACAAAGTGTTTTCAAGTGCTTTTTAGCCTCGAGCCCAGAGCTTTAAGAATTTGGTTGAGTTTTGATGCGAAAACTTGTCTTTTGTCAACATCGAGTAACCAAATCATCCAGAATTTTCTCTCGCAGCATCATGAAGTAAAAAAAGCATCAATAAAATCGTCGTTTCTTCGGGCTGCTTCTACGGAGAAAGGTTCGGGAACCACATCAATTTTTCACGTGTCACTTCTAATTATTCCCATATTTTTGTGCAAACAAGGACAAATATCAGGTTTTCAGGCACGTTGCGATGAAATGAGCGAATCTTGAAACGCACACATCGGTATTACGTGAACAATGCAATTTGAAAGGTGAAACCAGGAGAACCTCAGCCATCAATTATGATTTGCGCTGTATTTCGATTTTAATGTTTCAGTGAGCAAGAATGTCTCCAAGCTTTGCACGTGTGCACATTATTGGTGACACATTTTCACCCTCCATTTTTAATGCTATTCGTCAATGACACCCGTCCTAATTAGTGTAGCCGCCAGGGGCTTAGGAGCTTATGAAAAATATGGAGAGAAAAGAGAGAAAGCTGAACTCTCAAATATTTTGGGGGCTGGATTGTTGTACAAGTCACGCCTCAAGCACTTCGTATTATTAATAGATAACAAAGATTCCTTCTCAAAATTGTGACAGCGAATGAAGGACGGGGAAATGAAGGATGGAGAAAATCGCAAAATTAGAGAATCAGTTGAGCTTCGTGGAAGTTGACTTCTTTCTCGAGAGAAAGTGATTTGCGAGTCAAGGAGAAAGCAAATTGGGCTGGGAGGAAATGCTCGACAAGAGTCACAAAGATCAATGTTGTGAAAGCAGACTTATTATTGGATTTCACAAGGCCAGAGACCTATTTCAACACATTTCTTCCTTTAACGTCGGTGGTGACAGAGGTGTAATTAAGAAAGCAATAATGAATTGAGAGGAGATAGAGACAGACAAAATTGACTCGATTTTGTGATGAAACGATACGACAACCCCATTCTTGACGTCAGTTAACGTGAAAATATGCCACATTAATCTCGGAAAAGACTGTTGACACGGTCTCAACTAAAAGCTACGTGGAATACTGTGTTTTCTTGTACATCAAATAATAAGGAAGAAAGTTATATTGCGAAGAAAGTTGATGAGCTGTTATCCCACACAGTAACACAGTACACGCTGTTTTTGTATAGAATCTCGCATGCTTTAAAAAGAATCTCAAAATTTACGTTTACTCCAACGCAGTCGATTAAAACTCATTTAGAAACAAGCCTCAATTCAAGTGATTTACTCGGAATATTTAATTTAATTATCTTAATTTACCACTAAACTTTAGGGTCGTACACCAGGCTGCCATTTGCACTCCCAGCGAATTTGTTGCAAAGTGCCCCAAACTCTTTCCACTTTCACTTCTCACAAGTTATTTTTTTTAGACAGCGATAATGTACATAAATTCATTTCGCCAGAGTACAGCACTCATTCAATAGGCTTCACCATAAGCCAGGTCACTTTTTATTGCCTTTCTCCAATCCAACNTTTTTTTAGACAGCGATAATGTACATAAATTCATTTCGCCAGAGTACAGCACTCATTCAATAGGCTTCACCAGAAGCCAGGTCACTTTTTATTGCCTTTCTCCAATCCAACTTTTTATCCTGGAGATCCTCGTCTTATTATTTCGGGCACTCATGTTGTGGTTTTCCGCTTTTAAAGCTTCACTACTCACCACAGTTTTTCGACTACACTCGAAAAAGGTTGGAAAAAATGCGTACTTCATTGCTGAATGAGAGTCAACTCTCGGGGACCCTCATAAAAAGAGCATCTCTTATGTTGATACAGATTATGTAAGGTCTCTCGTCTCTCCTACCTTCAAGAGAGGTCCTCAGAGAGAGAGAGAAACGCAGTAAAATATACTTTACCGCTTCTCAATTTCACGTCCCGAATGTGAAATTTGTCTCCGTAAATGTTTTATTATTTCGGGGTTCGCAATCCTCGTAAAAAATGGACTGTTCAATGCTTCTAACTCTGGAGTGAACTTATGTTTTCCAGTTTTTTCTTCAAGTTATCCAATGTATAATGTCATGAATGCTATCCACTTTGAGATTGTCCTTTTGTCCCAATTTTTTCCCATTTCCTCCAACAATTCCTCAAATCACACTCATCAAATTCTCAGTCCAATAAATGGTTTATTACAAATTATGAAAAGGCGAAAACATGATGGACATAATAAATATGATGTTGCCGTTTTTTATTACGATTTTAATACTTCCCGGATTAAGGTTACGATGTCAGCTCAAATGAGAAGCAATCCGTAAAAGGAAACAGGTCGCCAAAACCGGGACAGCAATAATAATAAACCGCTTTAAACTTCATTTTTTCAGGACAAATGCTCCTTTTCCTCACGCCTTTTGGCTGACTCTTAAAAACCATTTTTGTTAAAATTTTGTGTCTCCCCATCTCCATTATGAGCGACAACCACGGATGATGAGCTCTTAGGGACAATTAGAGTGAAAAGCCGAGACTCATCCTTGTCTCAATGTCAATCCCTTAATTTTTATAGAACGAGCACTTTATTCCCAAAAAAACTGGATGTTCACTGTAGTCTGCCACTCAAAACAGACTTTCACTCCCAAACTCTCCAACCAAGACGTATACACCATCCCTTTCATCACTCACCTTGAAAAATCCAACTGTGCAAATCCGAAGCACTCCGAAAAAGCCATATAGTGGATGTTGTGAATGCACGACAAAAATTAGAGAGATTCTCTCATCTCTCTGTCTCTCATGGTTCAGCTTTCTCCTTGAGCTTCCTCAGTCGTTTTTCCATATTCATTCATTTATTCATGCCAGTGAAAATGATCGTCAAGTCAAGCTTCATCGCAATCTCCCCGTCTCTGTGTGGTACACTTTGTCTCATACATTTATTATCTCATCATACTCTCATCACACTTCCATTTCATATACAACATATTAGATTACAACAATATATTCAACACGTTGTACACAATACTAACTTTCTCCGAGCTCTCTTTCATATACAATTTGTATCTCTCTACAAAATTACAATAACGAATGCGAGAATATGCCGAGATTTTATTATCCTACTGTTCGTTACACCTTTTCTAGATTCACGTATCACACACGTGTACAATATTATGTATATAGCTTAAGTATAAATTAATAAAGTTGTTGTGAATGAAATTTTCCAGGAATTACCACTCTCTCCTCCTCCTCTACATTGGTTCACTTCTGATATAAAACTAATTTAATTTCTTGGTAGCACACATCAATTACCCATTTCTCATAGTGAATCTGCGCATATATCGTCCTTGACTATAAAGACAGGTAAGGTTACAGTTTTGTTTAGAAAACCCATTTTGTAAACGTCAACATCCGTGTGAAGTAATAAAAGAGTATTATGAATATAAAATGATGACTACTCGTCGAGTTTCAGCCATTTCCGGGTAGGTGCAACATGGAGCTGAAGTGTTTGATCTTTGACATAAGCCAGAGATATAAACTGTAATACTTGTCGATGATCAAATGAAACGAGGTGTCTACAATTGAGATGAGCTTTCATAAGCAGGCTCGATCTATTAGATGTTCGACGCAGAAAGGTTTTTTGTGGAAATATTAAAATCGAAGCCTTGTGAAGTTGTTTCTGAGAGGTTTTTCCGTGAAGGTTTTAGCACGAGTGCCTACTTGGGGTGCGAATGAGGCCACGCACTATTGAAGATATTGATTAGAACGAAAATTTTTCCAGAAAAGCCCTTTGCAAGCAATGTATTTCCTCTTGTATGCGCATCACTAACAAACTCGGTTGATTTGCGTATTTGCGGAATCTGGTTTGGTCTGTTTTAAAACCTCTAAACCGCGAGTCTGCGTTTAATTTCGAAAACCGTTGAAAAACGACATCAACTCAAAGCTTTGTCCAACCACGTCCTAAAAGTAGAGACGCAATTCCATTTTCAGGGGATACAAACGAAAAGATTTCCACTGGGGTGATCACGTTGTGAAGAGTTTCGTATGTGGCGACATATACAAGATGCCAAACGTGGCGGCGATGGTTGCGACAACAAAAATCCACAAGAGGAGTCTGAAACAGAATGATTGCGTATAGTGCGCATTTAACGCGAGTTGGAGTCAATACCAAAAGTTTTGATAGTTTGTCAAACTCATGTAATGTGTCTACCTGTCAATGACAAGAGCAGCCTGCTGCCATTCCAACTTCAAAATGTCCTTCCGTTCTTGGTCATCGAGTCGGTCCTCATTCTTCTCGAGAGTGTCATTGATCCGGTACAACATGCAAATGAGCTGCCGCTGCCACGGGGCCAACTCACTGTTGCTCCCTGTCCGACAAAGCAAAATTTCATGAAATTCCACGTCTGACCTTAGCCCCTTGTCAGGTGGAAGACATATTTACCTGTTCCTCCAGTCGAGGTTTCTCCACCCGCCCCACCTCCGCTGAGTCTCGCCCCAATGACGCTCTCCGGCAACAAATCATCCATCTCAAAGGCGGACCGATGGCTTTTGAAGTCGATGAAAGTGTCGTCCAAAGCGTACTGCTGGAAGTGATGGTGGATCGCGCGGTGGTGGTGATGGTGGTGAAACGAGTTCGGGGCTGACGCCGAGTTGAGTCCCCCGCTGAGATTGAGAGGGAGCGTCATGTCTCCGGAGGGAACCCCTCGGACTCGCATCACAGGACGGAACCTTTGTCCATAAGAGAAAGAATCGCTTGAAGGAACTTCCAGCGACAACGAATTGAGATTCGCTCCTTGTGACGCGTATCTACGATTTACGCCAGGTCCAAGCAACACAGCGACAGCACATAGACGAGAGACACGAGGCAAAAAGAAATATCACTACGAAATTCCCACATGGAAGCTTTTAGCCTACATCATAACCACTTACTTAAAATACGTGACATTCTGTCGTCTAAAATACAACGTAAAAACCATCATCATAATTACACGTCTTCTAGGAAGGCGACAAAGGCTCAAACTAATATGATACGGGAACATGACATTAACATTGAAGGCTGACACGTACGAAATTACACTTTGCATATTGAGGCTATAGGAGTAAAAACTGGAGAAAGCAATTCGAGATAAAAGCTTATGACACATGAACAGAACGATATCTACGCGTCGGAGGATAATTGAGAGATTCTGAGAAACTCTGAGCTTTTAAAGAGGGTACTCACCTCGCATCACATTTGTGATTACTCCTCGCCTTGTCCCTCCACGAAGTACTGTTGAGGAGTGACTGGTGGGCGTCACAATGACAATAAACATTCGGTGGAGTGGCAGGCATGTCGGGATATACAATCCGCCATGTGTCTCCCTACAAAGAAACATTTACTGGATTACAAGATTCTCTTGGAATTTCCTCGAAATCCCCTTGTCTTTTCTTACAACAGCTAATCTCCTCCCGAGAACGGAGGCTTTCGTCATAGTGGCGGAAGCGGAGTTGTTGCACATCGTGCTATTACAGTCAGCCCCCTGCTGTTTCGAGCGCCCACCTTCGGAGCCACCTCTAGACGCACCGGTGAAGAGAGTCACAATGACAATAAACATTCGGTGGAGTGGCAGGCATGTCGGGATATACAATCCGCCATGTGTCTCCCTACAAAGAAACATTTACTGGATTACAAGATTCTCTAGGAATTTCCTCGAAATCTCTTGTCATTTCTTACAACAGCTAATCTCCTCCCGAGAACGGATGCTTTCGTCATAGTGGCGGAAGCAGAGTTGTTGCACATCGTGCTATTACAGTCAGCCCCCTGCTGTTTCGAGCGCCCACCTTCGGAGCCACCTCTAGACGCACCGGTGAAGAGATAAGCTCGTTTCGGCATGTCCAGCTTGAGGAGTAGGAATTTGGCGAGGTAGTCAAAAATGAAGCGGCGCAGGTACGGGGGCAACTCCCGACCTCGCATCCCACGGTGATGAACGTTCAGGGTGACCACCGATAATCCTGTGGCGAACGAGACGAGGGAGATTGTCACTCCGTAGTAGAGTCCTGGAAAGAGAAAGTAGGATTTTGTAGTTGAGACTAATGTCGACTCATCATTTCTTCCCCATTTGCATAATGCGTGTTGCATACACGAAACAGCAACGTTCCAAGTCTTTCGATGATTATCTCGAAATACGTGGCTATAATTCACGAGGAAAATGAAGTGGAACGAACGAAACTCGCTTTCTCCCTATTTCTGTCCACGAAATTACATTTTCTCTCTCGAAAACTCTGTTTGGCTATGCATTCCGTATTATTCTCGCATGGGAGGTTGTAGTGTTTTGCATTGAAAATTTGGTTACAATAAGAACATCATAATTTTCTCTCGTCCCCAGCGTGCGTGCACAAGTGTACGGATTATTGTGGTGAGGACGAAAGGAAAAGCCACAAGCCTATTATATTGGCTCTCACAAGATGTTTTGGAACATTTCCCCTGTATCCTTTGCCCACTCACTTTTCAATGAAAACTCGCCCATTTATTACAACAAAAAATCTTCTCACACAGGCTAAAAGAGTACCTACACACTTTCTCCAGACTAGGGAGCGGTACTTTCTCTCAGCTTTAGACATTTGGATCAAACCAAGTGAGACACACTACGTTTGCGGTTAAACGTGGTTGCTTCGGTGTACTGGATTTTTGAAGGAATATTATGGACCGTAGTAAAAATGAAGGGAGCGGTACTTTCTCCCAGCTTTAGACATTTGGATCAAACCAAGTGAGACACACTACGTTTGCGGTTAAACGTGGTTGCTTCGGTGTACTGGATTTTTGAAGGAATATTATGGACCGTAGTAAAAATGCAGCCAAGATACGAACACGATCACAACTTTGCATTTTATGCGTATATTAATACTACATTTCCCTTTTTATCACGTTATACCTATCATCAAGTTTATTGCAGATCATTACAAAAATTGCGGGTGCATCGATCTTTTTTTGCTAAATATAGGCTCGTGTGAGGTGAAAGCACTGTTTTCCTTAGAATGCGGAGAGAAATTAATGGAAGAAAATGGGGACCTCAGAAAATATAAAATTTTCAGTGAAAATCCCATCGAGACGTCATATCGTAGAGGAGAAAGGTGCATCGCCTCCAAACCTGATTCCGAATTCTCGACATGTGCACCAGGAGAAAGAGGTGAATTGAAAGGAAGTCAAATTAAACTCACTTTTCCTCTTCTTTTTTATTTCATTGAAAACTCGCGATTCGACGGAGTCAAAGGAGAAAATCTTTAAATTACTACGTAATGAGCTGACTTCACAAATGCAGGGGAAAAGTAAATAAAAACTATACCGAGAGCTTGGAGGTTACGTAAAAGGAATTTATTATAAAAGCCAAAATTGGGTTGGTCGACAACCCGACGCGGTTTTTGGAGTTCCCATATAAAATGAATGGAAAGTGAAGAAAAAACTCCTTCGACAAAAATCTATAAAACCTGTGTTGAGCACTTTCTCCAAAGAATGGAGAAAGCAGTCGTACTAGTGTGTGTACATTTGCAAAGGGTTTTTTTTTGTAATGGTAATCCGTGGAGGTGCTCAACTGTGCAAAAGTATATAGACACATAGGTTTTACGTTGCAACTTTCCTTTCAGAGTGAAAGCGGGTCAAAAATATGTATTGAAGGAGCACATTGCTCTGTATCTTTTCCAGGGCGAGTTTGTTTCACCCGGAAAAAATGGAAGTGACACAAAGGAAAGTCAACCTGGAGACGGACCCTGGTTGAGTGAGCAAGACTGGTGAAAGAATGCCAAGAAAAAGAGAAAGAAAACAAGATGAAAGTCAATACCGTGTCTGGTGTATCGTGTTAACACTTTAATGCTGTTGTAACAAGAAAGTACAACATTGACACTGTGTCGAAACCCAACACAAACGTGATGCGTGTATATGCGGAGAGTCCAAGGCAATAAAATAAATTTGTCACTTTTGTCTAATCTACAAGGACCTCCTCCCGTAAGACTATAAACGAGGTGAAAGTGAAAGCACAAGTTGAGAATGAAGACAAAAGAGTAGAATTTTTTTTTGCTCTCTTCCAACTTTCCACTTTTGCAAACACATTCAAGTCGATCAGTGACTGAAACGGGAAATTAGAAGTGGGACTCATTTTAATGAGATCATCCAGCCCATTAATTAGCTCGCGACATGCCTAGGAAAGTCTGAGAGAAAATTTTGCGATCAACACTTTTTTATCCAGAACATTTCCACTTCTTTCTGTCTCGTTTGGAAAAGTTAGCAGGACTGCGTGGTTGTGTAAACAAAAGAGTGAAAACTGCAGAAAGTGATGGGATGAGCAGTAAATGATCCGAAAGAGTAGAAAGAGAAAGTGCAAGGAAAACTTTTCGAATGGTTGTGACAGGAATCAATGTATTTATGCGAGTTGAGGGTGAGAAAGCTAATTACCCCTTGATTCTTTTGAACAAACATTTTATGTATTTTTTGAACAAATTGATCAAAATCATTTGAAAAAAAATGTATTTTAGATTTAAAAAACGAGTTGTATTTAGTAAGAGAAAGGCTGACAGGCACTCACAACCACAAATGATAAAAAAATGAACTTCTTTGTTCGCCAATGACAGGTAACCTTGAACGTTACTCTTTGTTGTACAAAAACCCAGTTATCTTTCACACACTTCTTGCCTGTCATTTCAAAGTGGTTTCAACGCGAAACGGCGACATTGCGTGTGTGTGCATTTCTAATTTGCGAATATCCTCCAACCACCAAAACGACGCACATTGTGAATTGTCAGCAACTTTCTCTTTATGAGATTTGCATCTTGAAGAAAGCCCAGTGTCAAGCTCACAAGTTCAGTGTCGCGAAATAACGACATCAAGCTACGAGTTGTCATATATAATGACTCACTGACCACAA
>JAHZMW010000061.1:0-22320 GCA_027743745.1 Alloscopus bannaensis
GCTAAATTTCTGAAATGGTCGTCATTCGGAGTTTCAGGAAAGATGTTTCTACATTACAAAAACTCTAGTCACTATAGTTACGTCGAAGTTTTTATATATAATGTATTCATAAAGTAACCAAATGTCATACTCGTCTAGGATGTCCAAACAGCGTAGAGGAAGTCGGTCGTTTGTAGGCTGGATATCAGCAAGAGACTTTATCATTTCGGTGATGTCATTCGAGTTTAATCCGTTGAGGGAAAGTTTCTATAAAAGCAGACCATATAGCGAAAATAAACCATACAATGGTAATGTAATTTTAATTGGAACTTACTTCTAAACCCGAAAACCTTATGAAAAAGGACCTCCATGAAATCGGAAACTGAAAACCTTCCCCCTCGCTGTAAGGATAAGGCATTATGGAGGCCAAATTCGAGAGCTGAAAACGGCGGAGATTCCTGTTTGGAACTAAGCTATCATTGTCTACCTCCAGTGGAGGTGATACTGTCGTTGATGTGTCTTCAGGGGGACTCCAATGCGTTAATACAAATACTTTGATTTGCGTCAGATTCGGAAGTTGGTAAAGCAGCAAGATTGGCAGCTCCATTGAAGCATAGACGGTCGTGACGTGAACCGTTAGAATTTTGATAGTTTCATGGATTCTGAGCCACATGTCGTTCAGTCCTTTATGAAACGAGAGGACGCTACTAATTTTAATGGTGTAGTTATCAAAGTCTGTCCGACGTATTCGTGATTGACGAACTTCCGGTTTGGTGGAAATCAGGTCTATACACTGCTCCAAAGAATTGCCCTCCAAATGAACTTTCGCACATTGAATAAATCGCGGAGCTGCGATAGCACTCCAAAAAGGTGCAAACCAGTCGAAAACTCCTCAAATCAGTGAAGTCCAGGTACTTCAGTATTCTTTCCAAGACCTGTATATATTCAGCATGGGAAATAAGAGAACATTATGGATAACTAAATATTTTTTTACGGGAACATTATGACTCACCAAGTGATTGAATAGAGGAGATGGTATTGTGTCTAATGTTTGTAAACGGTCTGCCATTTCGATTAAATTTTTAAAAAATAGTAATTACGATATTTAACTCAAAATGGTGATTTGAGTAAAAACGTTCTTCGAAATAAATGCAGTTTTTATGATGTGCTGCTCACACATCTTGGCAGCATATTGTTTACTAACAAAATTAGGAATTTTATGTGCAATGTGTTACAGAATGTACTACTCCAATGTGAATTTCATTTTTTTTAGAAATACCTACGGACTATATCCTATAGGCACATCTTTATGTTATTTTGCGCACAAAATGCAACTGTACTATGGTATTGTGCACATGTGCCAGTCTATTTATATCGTTCGATGTGTATACCGCGTCGGAACACTGTTTTCGAACACTATGTACCTATGCATGTATGAAAAAACTTGGCACAATTCATAAGTACCTTTCTCTATACTCTATATAAACGTTCATACACTTCTCAAACTTGCACAGGCCCAGGTCTTGTTAACTTTTATAGCTACCTATACAGCGGAAATTGGAAATAGTCTGGAGAAGTGTTTTTACTCATTGTTAGTTAGTGTTGTATCATTTACTCATGGATTTTCTAAATCTTGGCAGCTTCATATACATAAAAATAGTTATGAGAAGAAAGTGAACAAAGGAGAGGATATGACGCTCCGGTCGTCCACACCTGCCCCAAAATGTTCTCAGCTAAAAGCACGAAGGCGAGTTGTTTTGGAGAATCTCGTGTACGAAAGATGTTTTGTTTTGTTTACAACTTTCAGTGAAGAAAACACTTGTCGTGAACTCGTGAGACCTCTAGACATTTGCACGATATACAAACAATCGTTAATTTTTATAATCAATTAAAATTTAATTATTAAATTAAAGGCCTTCGGCTTCAAAGTTTTTAGCAGTTGAGTAAAACATAGAGACATTGAACCGTTGAGTCTTATTTAGATTATAGACCTGTGTGACGACAGAACCGGCAATACTCAAGTGTCCAGATAAGGAACTCCGGATGGATGGAGGTTATATAAAGTAGGTTTTAACAGTCTTTCGAAGACTTTCTTCTAGTTCTGTACACGTTATTTATGTCATTAGTAATCATTACATATGTTTGTTTAATTAAAGACAAGGTGATTGATAAGGGACTGACGACGTAAACCACCCAAGTCCCAGAATGGAGTGGGTGCCCACGACATTTTCAGTTGACACGAAAGGCACCTGTTTACTTTGCCTCCAGACTCAGGATGATTGCTTGCAACGAGGGGAGTTGGAAATGTTCGAAAGGATTTCACTAAAATTTCTTTCCAGGTTTTTGAATATGAATCTCCGGAAAATTTTCAATATAAGTAAGCTCAACTCTGTACAAATCGAGGCGACACCACAGTTACGGGATGTTTTGGCCCCACTCTGTCATCGGTGCTTGGGAGTCATGGAGGAGTTTCGGGAGCTGTACTGCCAGTACGATAGTATCCAGTTGCGATTGCATCAGTGTGTTCAAAAGATGGAGGTGATTATGGAGAGAGCGAATGAGGGCGAGCTGCTTGAACAGTTTCACAGGAGAATGACGGAGAGTGAGAGCACGACTGATTTGATTTCGGAACAGGTCACGAACAATTTACGGGGAGAGACGCTGATTAAATGTGAGTCGGAATAATTTAATTTTTGAAATTTTTCCATTGGTTTATTCAGCAGGTGATGATTCGGCATATTCTTATTTGTGTAATTCTTTATTTCAGGTAAATCGCTGCCGACATTCCCAACAATCTCCTTGAAGAAAGTTCAACGAGTTCATACTTCTACTTCATTGTTACCTGAGGATAGAGTGGGTGATACTGTTTGTGGTACGTGTCAGAAGTATAGTAGTTGAGTATGTGCTTGTAATTTTGTAACTTCTTTTGCAACATTTTACGTGCGTATGGTCCGTGTTCATATTATATTTTACTTTCATCACAGACAGAGAAGATGCCACTATGTTGGATTTCGAACCTCCGTCATCACCACAAGAGAACACGGGAAATGATATTAATTCATCGTATCTGCATTCGGCTAAATCCACCGTAGCAGGTTCCAGCGGCATTAAAAGTACATCATGTAAGACCAACCTGTGACATTTAGACTTTATGCTTGTCACAAATTCAAATGGAATTGATATTTGTGGAAATTGAATGAAACAATTACGTGTGTTTTAATTTACAGCCGTACCAATGCATAAGCAGCCACACATTGGGAATGTTTCATCGGGTCAGTTTACATCACGGAATACAGCCTTTGGAGGCCGTGAAGTACGGTTTAGACGTTTAGGAAACAACAGCTTGCAATGTCAAATGTGTCAGAAAATTATACCACGAGGATCACTTATCCATCACAGAAAGTCACATTCCACGCCCACGTTCGCGTTTCGCTGCAAGGTTTGCGACACGAAATTGCCTGACCGTGGCAGGGGGTTTCGACATGTGATTGCTTGTCATCGGAACGTGTATTTTTTGCCACTTAAGCCACCGTTAAAATCTCAGCTAGCTTTCAGAACGGAACTTCTCGAAACACTCAATGAGAAAATCATAGGACCGGTTGAGAAAAAATATTCTTGCGGAATTTGTGGTTTAGTTTGTGTTGAGAGAATGCAAATGCTTGTCCATATTAGCAAACGACATCTGCCGTACATTGCTTCCAAGTTTCAAGTTGATTTTAACGTAAGTGAGGGAGGCGACCAGGACCATGCGTCAATTCCCGATGTGAAACTGGATCCCTTGTATGAAAAAATATGCCTGCCTGGTACGGTAAGAGAGACTCAAGATGCAGTTGATTACGCTGACCAGTTGTCGTCGCCGAGTTCAGAACTTGAGAAGGACAGAGGTTCAGCTACGGAACGTGATGAAGGTACCGTAACACCGCTTGAGTATTTCGTCCCGACAACCAAGGAGGAGCGGGTACAGGTGCTGGAAACACGACCAGTACAGATCGTACTTTTACCTGGGACTTCTGGAAAAAGCACCTCTCCGCAACCAGGAACGAGTGCTAGTCAAACCGGTAAAGTCAACAAAACTCATCTCTCATCTAGTTCACTCGATAATACTTCACTCCAGCATAAGAACTTCGCAAAGAGACCTGCCAAACAAATCACCACTCCTGTTGCCACCATACTGAATACGGGGCCGCAGAAACCTTCTGTCTCCAAAACCAAAGCAGTGGTGAACAAACAATTTATATGTTTACACTGCGGAAAAGTCTTTGCATTCCAAAACAGTTACCGGGTCCACCTTTTCACCTCGCACAGACTTCAAGTGTTCACCAAGTACCTGTCTGAAATTCCAAACCTAACAGAGAAAAAGCTGAATGAGGCGCTCCCTCAAGTCGTTCCGACGTTAACAAGTACTTTAATAGACCGGACACTGCGTTGTGTGGTTTGCTCCAAGGCATATTCTCCAACACAACGCAATGAGCTTGAAAATCACGTTCTTGTCACACATATTAACATTGTACTCAAAAAGCTGAAAGATTTACCGTGCCTGTTTCGAAATCTCGAAGAATCTGAATCCGAACCATTAGTGTTGGTGACTGATCAGTCGGAACAAATGGAATTGTCTGTCAGGAAGGAGGAGGATGGAGGAAAAACGGAACCCATGATTCTTGACGTGTGGTGACAAGTCCAGATATACGGTCGTTTTCAAAACGTTAAAAGTATCATATACCGGCAGATGAATTGTAACACCACTTTTGAACGAGCGTCTTTGAAGGTTGAATTAGCCAATTTTATATTTTCATAGTAGGATTATCTGACCTAAATCTCTTGTGACTAAAAGATGTGTATATTTTTATATATTTAATTGTAGTAGTATAACTAGTTTTATGTGCATTTTTAATATTTGCGAAAGTCATCTTTACTTTACGTTTACGAATGCACAATAAATGGCTTTTTATAGTGTTACCGCAATTTTTAACGAGTGAAATCACAATTAATTTCACAATCAAACAAAACTACGTAATATACTATGTACTATGTACATTCAAAGCATCCAAATTTATTTTTCAGTGATGCATGCAATTCAATTATTTTCCTCAATGCATGTTCATATTTTCCATTTGAAGTCATAGAGTACGCCTAGTACACCACCCGAGCAGAGCGCAGAGGTGTGTTTATTGTTTACATTCAACATAGGATACCAGACAACACAACTTGTCACTTGCAGCAAGTAGATTTTGGAGTGGTCTGTGACCTGCGTTCCGAAGATCTAACTAAAGTAAATGTTTCAGTTTTAAGTGGAATCTAGTTGTTAATTGTTCAGTTCACTTGTCAATTAGTTAGTGCTATAAGCTTTATAATACGTGGAAAGAGAAGTCAAAATGGCGACGCCAAATCTCATCTCGTCAACGCTGGCCCAGTGTTCAGAGACATTTTCGGTGGATACTGGAGGAGCATGTTTCATTTGCCTGGAGAAGAATACTGGTACAGTTGCAGACGTCGAGGGTGGCCAAGAAGATTTCTGTTCCGGTGACGGAATTGGTGGTGGAGTTTCTCTGAAGCTTTTCGCAAGATTCTTGAACCTCAACTGGAACATTTTGTGTGCAACGACGTCGTCGGCCTCAGTTACATCTCTGAGGTCTCCAATGGAAGAGGGTCTGGTCCACTTGTGTCACCGGTGTTTGGGCGTGATGAAGGAGTTTTGTGACTTGTACCGGCAGTACGACCTCATTACGATTCGTCTTAATCATTGTGTTCAGAGAGTGAAAGATTTTATGGAGGGTGCTAACGCTGCGGAGGAGAAGCTCCAGGAGTTTCGAAAGGGTATGATGGGTGACCCTGTTGATGGCTTTACTGGAGTGCCAATGGGGGTGGAGATTGTGGAGAATTTAAGACTGGAAACACTTGCCAAATGTTAGTTCAATAAATGTTCTGCATTCTTGTACCATAATTTGAAAGAAAATAACAATTCGTTTATCAATGGCTGTAATAAATCCGTATTTTCTCTTGTTTTTCTTCTACAGGTAAATTACGAACGCAAAGACAGTTACCAAACCTAAACTTGATGAAGGTGGATGAAACTATTGGGTGTGGGAAGTTCACTACAGAAGGTAAATGAATTTAGTGGAATTTTTTTAAAAATTAATATTAGATTATTTATCGATCTTGTAAAGAAAGTGAAAGTGATTGTATTTCCTTTGCAGACTCAAACATAAACCGAAGAACGGGGCTCAATTCATTTCGACAACGCAAGCGCCGGTGCAAACTGTGTAGAGTATTTTTACGCAGGGGTTCCAATATCTGTGCGCACATAGTTACAAAACATCCCTACGAACTGTTTTTATCTCTCAAGGAAAGATCTCAAACGATGTCAGAATATAGGTTGGCGTTGGACGCTCTTTTTGCTGAGGGTATTACTAAAGATTCACTGGAGAGCATGTACTCTTGTGCACGGTGTGAATTCAAGAATAAAGAAAGGACAACGGTTACTGTTCACCTGGCTAGACAGCATGTGGGATATTTCCGTGCCGGACTCAAAGGCGAGTGTAGCAACACCGGAGAAACACTTCAATTTAACTCCGTGCTCTTAGCTCTCTTAGAGAATACGTCAAATTTGAAGTCACCAACTTCGTCATCGAAGACTGACCACTTTAAGACATCCAATCAATCACTTGTGTCAAGCAAGTTGAAACTTAAGCGTCAAAGTTCAGCGATTGCTGCCACAACACGTAGATTAGAAGAAACTTGCAACAGAATCCCTTCAATCCCTGCACCAGCGTCATTCTTAGCAAGCTTAAACTCACCGGCAGTACAAATACCAAATTCAAGTAGCCAGCCGAACAACTTGTGTAACGTTATGGTGTCTTCTCCAGCGACGACAAGTGTATTTTTGCCGAAGTTGGAGCAAGCGGAAATTTCTCAAGGTTTGTTATCAGAAGACGAGAAAAGTGGTTTGAATTTGAATGTTCCTTTCAACTGCAATCTGGAGTCTTCCACAACCATCTTTTCTGCATTTAAGGGTTACGAGCTGAATCAAGAAGACGACAGCGATGCAGATATAACAGAAAGTGAGCCAATCTTGTTGTCACCTGCGGACGTTTCCGATCCCATTCCCAAAACGACCCTGGTCCACCCACCAGTCAAGAAAATACGAAAACAAAAAAAGAAATCTTGTCATGTCTGCGGACGTGTGCTTGCCAACTCAACAAATTATGTCAATTTCGCTGTGCTGGAAGTGTGAAAGCCCATGTATTTACTTGTCATCGTGACAAAGTATTTAGCAGCTGCAGATCACCGGTTTTGTCAGACGATGCGTTTCTGCAAGCTATCAAAAGCACGCTGCGCCATCATAAGGATAGGCGAACTTGCAAGTTTTGCGATAAAACTTTTCACATGTCGATGCATTGCGAAATCCATCTTGTTCGAAAACACCGTGAAAAAATTGTTCGTGATCTAATATTGTACCAGAAAGGAATGGGTGTACCAGTTCCGCTTGAACCTGCTATTCCAGAAAATATAGAGTGCATAGCTTCTCCTGTTAAGAATCCCCCAGCACCTGAGGTTCCTAAATCTTGCGGAATTTGCGGAGAACTATTTCAAACATCGAACACACTGAAGGCACACATGGAAGCGATGCACCGTCACGTCACAGCGAAAAGAGCCACTGTTGCTGTTCTGCCAGCAATGTCTGTATTGAAATGTAACTTTTGTAATCAAACCTTCTTTAACCCAGACGTTTTGAAGCGTCATACGCTTGCAAGACATGGAAACAATCCGCCACCCGTACCTCCTTCCAGCGAAGCTTCGCGAGAATCTCAGTTTCGAGAAACTAAACCTAGAAGCAGATTTAGGATAAATTGTGATATTTGCAACGAGATTTTTGCTGATATGGCCATCCTCAAGCGACACAAACTACTGCATCATCCTCCACCGATTAAGAGTAACGAGATGAAAGCTCGCACTGCGAAGGATTGTACATGTGATTTTTGCGGGAAGAAATTCAGCTACTACGAGAGTCACCGTGTTCACCTCCTCACTTCTCATAAGTTTGAAACGTTTTCCAAGTACCTTGCTCAAATATCAAACTTTTGCAGAGAAAGCTTGGAAGATGCATTTCCGTCGGCGGTGGAAAAGTGTATGAAGACAGCAACATCCCATAAGGAAACGAGTAGATGCCTCATTTGCTCCAAAACGTATTCGTACTCGTACACCCAAACCACTGAGCTCCGGAATCACATTCTGCTGATGCACTTGAAGGAGGTTCTGCATCATCTGAAAACGCGCTTGATGGAAATGCAGGAGGAGGAAAGTGAATTTGAGAAGACAGCAGCTTTCGCTGAACCAGTAGCGCCTTATGTGAAAGAGGAACGTACTGTGGTTGAGGAAGACAGCGACGAGTTTCTGATCCTGGGAATGTAATACCTATGCTATGTTTTCGTGCGCAGTCTGTGGCTGATAATCAGTTTCGTATCTGAATTTCGTAAAGTCAGATCTCATCAATATAATTGTTATTCCGAGCTTTATCCGTATTGTATTTAGTTATAGCGTTAATTTTTAATTGTTATACTATACATATATTAAAGTATCTGGTG
Source organism: Alloscopus bannaensis (assembly GCA_027743745.1). Taxonomy (NCBI): domain Eukaryota; kingdom Metazoa; phylum Arthropoda; class Collembola; order Entomobryomorpha; family Entomobryidae; genus Alloscopus; species Alloscopus bannaensis. Next base: position 8,562 of record JAHZMW010000061.1, read on the forward strand.
ACTATTCATAGAAAAACGATAGGGAGTTTTCTTATAGTTTTTCTTCGGTGACATTAAATGGCCCGAAAATTGTTGAACCCTAAATACCTCTACATTCATGGTGTTTAGTTCATTTCTAATATCAATGAATGTAAAATAGGTATTCATGCATCTTGGAGTTTGCCCACAACCACTTACCTCCATAAAATAAGACAATGTTTTCTGTTCGAGGTCATAAACTTATTGGTAGTATCTACAAGTGGATTTTGGATTTCATATTTGTCGGGCGTGTATGATGATACGCACGTAGCTAGCTTTATCTCTTTGCACTTTGAAACCTCAAAGCTCTAGCAGAATTATGAGTTATGAAGCAAGAAGTTATTAAATGTGGAACATTGTGCATTTATTCAAGACTGCTGTATGAAAAAAAGCTAGGGCCCCTGGAATTTCTCGATGCATTTTTATATTTGTGCTTTTTCAACTAAATCCTCATGAAAAGGCAGGTACGGTTTTGTATATAGCAATAGTATGAGATTTATTTTAGGTATCCTACCCTATATAGGGTCATATATATTATATGACTAACTTGCTCATCTCGAGAAACCAAATATGTTGAAGGTTGGTACAGGGCCCCTGTACCCTTCACATTCCTGTATCAGGGATGAAAAAGAAGCAAGGGATAAGAGTAAAGTGCCTATCCTTTTCAGGCTTTGAAAACAACAGAACTTGGGTTTTGAGTTTTGACTTATGTATTTAGAATTTTTTTTGTGTCTCATGACTGCATTGGGACATGATTCATGACTCATGAATAAAACATGTTTACACACGTTGCTCAGCATTTTGTCACAAGGACTTGTGTTCTACAGAAGAAATTTTCAAGAGTTGATACTTATTGCGGCTGAGACATATTTCGAGAAAACATCTTTAAGTTTAGTAACTTGATTTAATACACCTAACTAACCAATTTTTTAATGGAGAAAGCAGCAACATCGCCCTTCACCGTAGACACAGGAGGAGCTTGTTTTCTCTGTTTACAAAAAAATTCTGAGTTGGAGGAGGGCGATATGGAGGAAACTCGTTCCAGCAATTACAGTCGCCGATTATCACTAAAGCCGTTGTCCAGGTTCTTGGGAACGAGTCTCAAGTTAAGAAGCATCATTACCAGCACATCTGTACCTCTGCCCAATCTGAATTGCACGGAAGCCCTTGTGGAGCTTTGTGACGGGTGCTCGACACTCATGGAGGAGTTCCGCTACCTCCACTTCCAATACGAGCTCAATAAAATGGGCTTGCACTTCTGCGTCGGGAGGATAAAAGAGATTATGGAGGCTGCCAATTCTGGAGAAGCCATCAACCAATTCCACCGCAGAATGCGGGAAATAAGTAACCCCGCGGAGTTGATTTCGGTTGGGATTGCGGACAGTTTGAGGCGAGAAACGTTGTCAAAATGTGCGTTACAATTTTTTAAAAGTCTTAATTGTATTGCTGCAATTAAATGAGATTGAATGATTTAAATTTTTATATGCAACGCAGGCAAATCTCGCGACGAATTTCCTAAAATCAGAGTGCCAAAACTGGAGGCCCCATCCAAAGAAATGAAAAGGTCACGAGGTGCTCTGAAAAAAAACAGAATGTCCAAAGGCTGCAGCCAGATTTCAACTGGCCGTAATAATAATTCCATCCGTTTTCGTCGACGTCAATTGTATAAACCGTCTAAACACCAGAAGAATTTTCCAGACAGGCAGATAATCCATTTTGATAAGTTGCCCTCTGGAAAATACGAGTGTCGAGTTTGTGGCGAGGTACTGCGCTCCAGCTCCCATCTAAAATTTCATCGATCAAAGCACGCCCGTTCTCAACATCAGACAAATCAACCATTAGCGAGTTCCAGTGATCTGACTCAGCAATCAGAGATAGCTTTTACGGCTCCACAGGCTTCAAAACCAATTAGCGACCATGTGCCTATAGTAATTAAACTGGAAAGTGATGATGAGGACGAGGAACTTCCACAGCCGTGCAGAATGGTAACCGATGCTGATGGGCATGGTCCTCCTGAACCAAATTATTTTGACAATGCTAGTGATTTTCTTCAAGTTACCTTACAAGAAAGCCCAGGACCTAGTATGACTTATCCTGCGTCAGATTTACATCTTGCCCCTGTCGGGGTCCCAATAGTGACTCAGGAGGAGGCACAAGGAATGTTGAGGAACATTACGGAACCAGTTGCTGTCTGCAACCAGTGCGGCCAAGTCTTTCCGAATCAAAGCGCCTTACGAACTCATGCCGTGAAATCGCACAACGCGAAGGAGAAAGCGTTTGCGTGTTGCTTTTGCAGCAAAACTCTAGCTTCTCGAAAGAGCTTGATAGCGCATTTCCTGAGAACTCATAAGGACAAGCTGTTCACCGCCTTCAAAAAGCCGACCACCACTGACGATCAGTTCTCCGCCGCAATTCGAACTATTCTCCAGCTCATGATTCATTCTAATCAGAAGGATTGTAAGCTCTGCCAGAAATCGTATGTGAGTGGGATGGACTGTCAGAGTCACGTTATTCGCACTCACTTCAATGAAGTGGCTAAGGTTTTGGTGGAGTTACAACGTGACAACTAAAAGCGACTGTTTATTATTGAAGTACGATAATGTCAAATTATGCCAATTTTTATAGAAAACGAGATTTCTAACGCTTAATTATGTTCAATTATTATAAGCTTTGTGTAGTACAAACGCTCTGTTTTACAAATACAAAATATACTCTTTGTGCTATTAACACAATTTTCTACATTCAGGCATTTCAGTAGCTTGATTTTAGGACTCTTTGACAGCATCGGATTGCATCAAAGATTATGGTTTTCGAGTATATACATAAATCTTTGGGATTGCATTTGCCGAATCAGCCGGATACATTGTACACAAAAATCATTTAAACCAGTCTTTAACTCTTCTCTACAAACACGAACGCTGCACACTCTGACAAGTTTGAGCAGTATTTCATACACAAAAAGTAGAAATGTGCTGACTGAATACTATCTGTGACATAAAACTACGAAGAATCTCAAAATATGAATACTCAGCAGCGACAAAGCTAGATTTTAGCTGACCACGGCTTATTTTTAAAACAAGAATCCTTTCATGCTTTCATTGAACCCAAAGTTCCTCTCGACCTTTTTCACAATGCATGCATATATTATACACACAGAGAAGCCGCAGATATGCATTTTTCTCAACGGAGACCAAAAAGCAAAGCTTTCAACAAGCGTAAACTTTTAGGGGCAAGAAAGACATTTTTATAAATCACAAGTTTGTAATGTTGCATTGCGACCATAAAGGCAAACATCCCATTTTGTGGAGAGCTTGGTTGTTGTAAAGTGCAAGACTCGTATATTTGACATATATCGTAGATTTGTATTAAAAATACATCAAGCAGCAGGACTGACTTTATGATTGTTTTGTGTGGACCAAGACGAGGTTTTATTGCGTTCGTCATGCTGGACACGAATTTAAAGCTATCCTGCTTTGTGTACGGGCGGAATGAAAGAAGTGTTTATTAGCCTTCGGCTCTTGTATTGACTTTTTATGTCATGTACGTACGCATCTGTTTCAGTTGCCTATCTGTAGATTCCAGTTGCAGTCAAGATTTTAGGAAGAATGATAACTTCCTCTTATCAATTTCCAGTGTCAACAATGGAAAAGCCGTCCATTTCCGTAGACATGAGCGGCACCTGCTTTCTCTGTCTTTGTGACGAAAAAACTTGGTCCAAGTTCTCATTGAAGAGTTTGGCACGGCTTCTCAAGTTGAGCTTGGCTCACAACAAAGGTGTTTTGCTACACCTGGCAACGCCTATGAACTTAGGAGACGTGGATATAGACGTACATTTGTGCCAATGTTGCTCGGATGTAATGGAGGAGTTTAGCTCACTGTACTTTCAGTACGACTTGATTCGTGTGGGCATGCAATACTGTGTTCGAAAAATGGAGGAGATTCTTGACAAATCTACAACGTCTGAGAGGCGCGTACGATTTTTGCAGAAGAAGGTATTGGAAACAAAGGATTCGGAGCGATTGACTCTTCCAACGACCGTTGGGAATGCTCTGAGGAGAGAGATACTTATAAAATGTGAGTTTTATTAGTGTTTGCTAATGAAAGCATTTATCACGGGGTACTGTGAGATTGTATAGGTATAAAGAGAGGAATAAAATGCAATATCTTATTATATTGCTTTTAAGGTAAGGCTCAGAACGAACTGCCCAGAGTTAAATTGACCAAACTGAACCAGAAAGAGTTGACTTCTTGGAAGCGTTCTGGATTTAAGAGAGAAGAAATTAAAACGTCGACTGGCATTACTTTTTCTTCTGATGCCCCAAAACCAGAAGTATGCTTTTAATTATGATTTTTTCACAATTTTGAATATGATTTTTCTAATTATTTCTGTCGTTTTGCTTTTGTAGGAATCCATCAACTCTTTCACAGCTTCGGCACTAAATGCTTCGTCCACCAATGGAAATACTTCAACCCATTTAAATCATTCTCTAAACACAAGAAAGTCTACTTACACCAAACGTGGTTGGAATTGGATTCGGAAGAAACGCCGTCGCCAATACACTTCTAAACTAACAAAAAAGCAACAGCAATCTGTGTCTAACAACCAAGGTCCGGGGGAGCAATGCAAATTTTGTGATATTACACTCCGAGGCAATTGCCACCTGAAGATGCGACACGTAGCTGCAAACCACTTGTACAAGCTATTTCTGCCGTTTAAACCTGATTCCAAGTGTGAGAGCAAATTCAACGCAGAAGTCGATTCTGTACTGGAAGAAAATATTACTAAAACTTTCAAAAAGCACTATTCATGTGGACAGTGTCACCTAACGTTTCGCCAAAGGCTGCCAACCGTGGTTCACCTGAGGAGGAGGCATGTTGCATATCTGCGTTCCAGACTTGGTGAAGCTGGAGATACTCCCTTGGAGCATTTGGCCAATCCTGCCCCAGAATCGGTATTAAATAGGTTGGGAAAAGCTGCTTCGACATCTCACAAAACGACTGGGAGGATAAAGTTCTTTGTTACAAAAGATAAGCTTAGTAATGATCCACAAAATTCTTACTTCGGTGAAAACAATCATGAAAGTTTTGTAGCAAAAATTGAACGAGCCATCCAGTCGAAAATGTTATGCAAGGAAGGTAAGAGTTAATAATTTTTCGAGATTGTTTTGCCAGAAATCAAGAGCTATAGATTTCTATAATTAACTTTTTTGCAGATACCGATAAAACTCCAAGTCGACCACCTCCAATCTATAGTACTCCATTTCCAAAGTACCCGATCTCCGGAAATGACGGCCCCTCTAAAGGACACCAGACTAACTCAAAAACAAATAAGACTAAACTTAAACAAATCAAGAGATTGAAAGGGCTTCGTCTCCACTCCGCTCCGATGGGAGACAAACAACCGCAGGCAATGTTTAAGTGTAAATTTTGTCCCACAAAGCTCCGCAATTATTACACTGGAATGCGACATTACGCATCCAAGCATTTACTCAAGCTTTTCAACCCTCTAAAAAGTAAATCCAAATCAAAGAGGGAATTTGCAACAGAACTTCGTGCCACATTGGAGGAGAACATTACCAAGAATCCAAGTAGCCAGAGGTACACCTGTGTTCAATGTGGGTTGACCAATTTTCGTCAAAAATTGTCAGCAGTGGTCCATTTGAGGAAGACACACGCGCATTACCTTCGTTCCAAACTGGGTGGCGAAACTAGTGGGAAATCAAAGCCGGAGTTGACGGCCTATTTTGCATTAAATGTCGTCATCGGACTTCCTTCAAAACCACAAGAAATATTGGTCAAGGAAGCACCTACAAAACTTCCCGACAATGGTAACAGTAACTCTGGAGGTGCCTTATTCCAACTGCAGGCAAATAATGCTGACCTTCTCTCCGAAAAGCTGAGCGCTATCCAAGCAGACTCGGAAACAGTAATGCTTTCTAAAGCAATAGGTAAGAAGTTTCTTCGTGTACAATTTTTCTTCAGCTTCAAGATAATAAAAATAATTTGTAAATTTTAAATCTAAACTTTGGTTGAAGGTAAATCGCGGGCTGACGCTGCTTCCAAACCTGGACTAAGCGTACCGGTAGTTCCGGTTGGTTTTGGTATACCACGAATAGGAGGTAATAATTTAATCATTCACTTATCATTGTTATCATACACATACTTAATTATAAATGAAGTCACTTTAGAATACTAAATGACATCATGATGTATTCTCTCTACTTTAGAAATTTGTACAGCCGCACTCGGGCTTCCTCTCCAAGGTGTCCAAACCAAATCCATTGAAAAGACAAAGACAACCAATGTGAGAATCGAAAGAGATGTCATCCTTCCAAAGGTGACATTCAAGAAACGCAGAATGCAGTTTGAGTGCCAGCTCTGCCAAAAACTTGTTCCCAGGGGGAGCCGCCAGACACATCGACGTTTCCACTCTCAGTCCTCCAACCCTCTAATATCTTCCTTGCCGAAAATCCAATACAGTGTCCAGTGTAAAATGTGCGGAAAGGTGCTGCGGAGCTATAACAACGCCAACCGCCATGTGATTGCAGCACACAAGTACAACGTACTCATGCCTTACGAAAATCTTAGGAAAGAGCTCACCGGTGACTTTAGAGAAGACGTGGATAAACTTTTCCAAAATCACGTTGGTACCACTGCGACCCATAAAATCAAGTGTGCCCTATGTGAATATGTCGACATTAGCAGGGTCGTTCTTGGGGTACACCTGATTACCAGGCATGGACGACAGATGTACTCCAGCTTCACTGGGAAACCATGGGAGGATGGGGTCGTAGAGCCTAAGTTGATTTTGAGAAGTTTATTGGAGGACCATCTCTTAACCAACGCGAGTGATGGAACAGTATTACGGAAACCAGAAATGGGAAGGTTCCAAAGCAAATTACGAAAACTTTACTTCGCTCTGGTCGAGGGGCAGTGAAGTTTGGAAAGATCAAGTTCACGTGTCACCTTTGCAACAGAGTGTTTCACAGCTTGAGAGGCTTGAATATTCACAAAAGCAGGCATGTTGACCAAAAATGGATGGGACGAGTCAAGTGTACTCTTTGCCCAGCAACCGCTGTCAATAAATGGAGTATGGAGCACCACTTCCTACAACACCATCCTGACAAGCTACTAGGTCAGTATAAGGCTGATGACATCACAGACGCCCAATTTAAATCCAATGTTAAGCAGGCGGTGCGCCTGATGTCGAGCGGAGGAAAGTGTACGGTATGCGGGCAGGTGTACTCCCGAATAGCAATTTGTGAAAACCATGTTATGAAAATGCACTCCGATGTTGTCGCCACGAAATTAATTCAAGGACAAACTGTGACATCTCAAAGTGCCCCAGAGGCCTCTCAAGAAGTGTCAGAGAAGGACTGTGTGGTCGGGTCAGAGTTGGATAACGCGAAGGTTCGGAAACAACGTGAAGTTGCAGAGCTCTTCAAATGCGTGTATTGTGGCAAACGATTTGGCTCCAAATACAGCCACAGCGTTCATCTCTTTGATTCCCATAAATTAGCGACGCTGTCAAAGCACTTGCCAAACCTCCGCAATATAACGGAGGCCCAACTTGAGGATATTCTTCCGGCAGCAATCCTGCGGTGTGTGAAACAGGCAGAATTACAAGATGATGGAAGCAACCGAAGACGTGAGATTTCATGTGCAATTTGCGGCGAAACTTTCTCCACCAATGGTGACCAAGCAGAGAGTGAAAGCATGAACCATGTTTTGGTAATGCATTTGGACCGCGTGGTGTGCAATCTCAAGGAGGACATGATGCTGTCACAAGACTCCAACTAACTGTTGAGGTTAAATACGTAAAGACTGCGGAGTTTAAAAAAATGTAGCAATGATGTAATATTTAGGAATATATTTACCTAAACTTAGTCTGACGCAAGAATAATTTTGTACGTTAAATATGAATGATACGGATAGACCGAATAGCAATATACAGTATTTTGTACGCTTTACGCAAAAATAGAATATTTATATGTATACAATCGCACAAGAGTCATGATTTTATGTTTGAAAATGTCGAAGTTTTAATTTTTATTGTTTCACGATTGAATAATTAAAATATAAAATACATATTATACAAAACACCTTTTCCGAGTGTTGATTGACCCCATAAAAGTCGACGTGGTACAGCTCGTTGAGTAATTACCATAATACTCCGTTATATACAAATATTTCATGGGAGTTGCATGATAATTTAAAGGTTTATTAACTCACGTAGCAGTGGAAAGCATTTGCGTTTACTTTCAACTTTCTCATTTCTGATCACGACTTTGCTCTTTGCGAGGGTAAAAGACAAGCACAATCATACTACATAGGTTCCGGTGTAAAACAAAGAGTAAATTTAGGGTATTATTGATACAGAAAACTCATGACACAGCGCTAACATGCAAGATGCGTTCTTTGTGTTTGAGACAACAGCTTCACACGTGCATGCAGTCATACCTCGTACCTCGCCAAAAAAAAGTCATTACCTAAAGTACTTTTTGACAAGACGCGGAGAGCAAGCAAGTTTAAATTAATCGAGTGCGAGAGAATGAAGAAGTCTACTGAACCCATGTAAAATACAGTTCATCTGTACTATTTGCAATTGAAGCGATTCTGGCTGAACATTTGTGTAAGTCATGAACTCACCAGAGTTTCATAATCTCCATTTACTTACCAAGAGCAGCCGGTTAGCTCTTTCTGCAATTTGTTTTCAACATCGTAGAAGGTTAGGATAGTAGAAAGGAGTAATAATTCCTAACCATCCTTCTGTGCACAAAAATATAACGCAATTGGCAGAGGTATCTGATTTGTTACTGCAAAATCAGATTTATTTAAATTCACCATAGTCTCCGACATTAAAACTTCATAAGAAATTTGAGTTATCATAAATTTGCCAAAATGGATAAGGCAACTTTGTCAGTCAACACGAACGGATCTTGCTTTCTCTGCCTGCAGAAATCCGGGCTTGAGGAGCCCATCAAGACATTTTCCTTGAAGAGCGTCGCCCGGTATCTCAATCTGAACCTGAGCAACGCCAAAGCAGCAAGGGCGTCATCTCCAACACCAACAGCGCAATCAGAATTAAGTAACAAAGATATTGATGTGCAACTATGTGAGCCTTGTTCTGAAGTGTGGGAGGAATTTAGCACTCTCTACTTTCAATTCGAACTCATCGAGATTGGCCTTCAGTACTGCGTTCAGCAAATACAAGAGATTCTGGAACGTTCGATAAAATCTGAACGGTCTCCACAATTTGATGAGCAGGTGCTGCAAAAAAATCCGTGGGAGTTGACTGTGACAAGAGTCGTTGTGAAAACTTTGAGAAGAGAGATACTCATGAAATGTGTTTTATACAAAAAATAGAACTCACTCAAAACTTTCAAAAATGATACCATTCATTACAGTTACATTTATGCATTACGCATCAGTAAAATGTGTCTATAAAAGTATTTCTAAAAATATATTTTTGTATTTATTTCTTAGGTAAAGCCCGAGATGACTTCCCCAAAGTGAAATTGATGAAACTGAACGAAAAAGCGCTGCAACCAAAGACAAACTTTAAATTTGGCTCAGAAACTCAGACTGCAAATCCAAAGGATAGCATGGAGGCAGCGTTTCTTATTCAAAGCAAAAATATTAAAGAAGCGAGTCATGAAGTATCCACTTCACTAGATTCTGGAACGGTGAATTATTCTCAGCCTGGAAATAATTCATACACTCCAAGAGTTAAAACGAAGAAGTCTCCTCCCATTCAAATCGCCTACAAATCCATTTTGAGAAAATGCCGTCGAGCAAGAATAACTTTCTCCAGAAGGAAGAACCGAGTTTTATCCAAAAAGGAGGAGGCTTACCAGTGCAAATTTTGTACTATGACGCTCCGCTGTCGACGCACAATTATGCGACATTTAGCTGCAAACCATTTGTACAAGCTGTATTCGCCGTTTAAACCAGATTCCAAGTCTGAGAGCGAATTTGAGACGGAAGTCGATGCTCTACTGAAGGAGGCCATTGTTAAAGGTCCTCGTAAAAAGACTCATTCCTGTCGACTTTGTCAGACCACATTTCGTCAACGAGTGAACACCGTGGTTCACCTGTGGGTGGCGCACTCACAATATCTGCGCTCGAAGCTAGGTGGAGATCGTGCTTCTGGGAAGCAATTGTCCAATTTTACGGACGACTTGGCATTGGAATTATTTGTGAGCCTTCCTTCGAAATCTGAAGAGAACAAGCCACTGAAGCCAATGAAGCTCTACAAGAAAAAGCCACCAATCATCAAAACTAAATGTCCCAGAGATGACTCCTCAAAACCACATGGACATGCCAAGTTTAGCGGAAGATATCAACCCGGATTCCAGGCACCAGTGGAGAAAGCATTCTATCCAGAAATAACTTGCAAGAAAAAGGGTAATTTTTTTTAAATATTTCAACAATCTGCTTCGTGCAGATATATTTTTATATGGTAATGCTCAGTTTGCATATCATATTAGATACTGCAAAGGGGGTCCCGGAGACATCACAGACCCCGGACAACCAGGGAGAAGAAAATTTAACCGATGCAGCGAAAGTACCAGTATCATCCACAGACGAGTGCTGGTCAGCTAGTGGTACGTTAAATAGGTTTATCACTCACATTTAAATTCAGTTCTTAGCACGTCTCATTGATATCTGATTTCTTAGCTCCATGCACGCCAACACTGGAAAGTACATACCAACAGGATTTTAAGAAGCTGGAGAAAGAGGAGAAGGAGTGTGCACCCAGAGACATAACCGTTTCTCGGAAGAAAGCTTCTTCTCCTCAATCAGCAACGAACAGCGTCTGGTGCAAAATCTGCGGTTGGACGATACGCGACAATTACACCGCCTTCATCCACGTCGTTGCACGGCACAAATACAGTTGGTTTCTGCCGTATGCCAAATCTATGAAGGAAACATTGAAGGGCAATGATTTTAGGGTTCATCTAGACCAAGTATTTAACAAAAATCTTACCGAAATCTCGAGAGGTGATTACAAGATTATCAAATGTGGGGTTTGCGAGTATGCACACAGGCTGAAGACTTTAGTTGTCGCACACTTGATAACCTCACATTGGCAACATGTTTATACCAGCTTGACACGGCGAGGCGTGGCACGAAAAAGTTGTAGAACCGGGAGTCCACCTCAAATCAATCTTGGAAATGAGTTCCAACGTTAAACAGACGGAGATTCAAAGCAAGCAGATAGGCGAAGCGGTTGCAAAAAGTGGTGACAAAGATGACCCAACTAAATCAGACGCAGATGGCTTGAAGGTTTTCAAAGTCGCGGCTACATCATCGGAAAATAGTTATCACCGTAAGAAGGAGATTCAAAGCAAGCAGATAGGCGAAGCGGTTGCAAAAAGTGGTGACAAAGATGACCCAACTAAATCAGACGCAGATGGCTTGAAGGTTTCCAAACTCGCGGCTACATCATCAGAAAATAGATATCACCGTCGTAAAGGGAAGCCGCGTCGGAAATTTGGACTGAAAAGATTTCCATGTCCAGTTTGTGGTAGAGTATTCTTCGATTCCGGTAATCTCAGCAATCACAAAAGAGTTCATACCCGAAGGAGTCTACCGAAGCTTAAATGTACTCTTTGCCCCTTAACTACAAACTCCAAGGGAAACATGGAGTGCCACTTCCTGCAACGTCATTCCAGCACACTACTCATCCAGCATAAAACTGCGGACACGACAAATGACCAATTTGCAGCGAGTATTAAACGAGTGTTATCCCGGCACGTCAACCAAGATGGAACATGTCGCTTTTGCGAAAAGAGCTTCTCCCGGAGAACGTATTGCGAAAATCACATTGTCAAAGTTCACTCTGATGACATCGCTGTTGACCTTGTCAACGACCAAAATGGGATTGTGACCCTCGAAAGCTTTCCAAACAGCCAAAAAATTACGAAACAGGAACAGGTTCTCAAAAAGGCGCCTGCAAACATTTCCCCACCGTCTGCCCGTGGTGAAGTGTTCAAATGCCTGTACTGTGGACAAAAATTGAACTCTTATTACAACTTCCGAGTCCATCTCTTGACGACACACAAATTTGCCACGTTTTCCAAGTACTTGCCAAGCATTCGGAACATGACGGAGACCCAACTGGAAGCTATACTCCCAGACAGCAATTCAGCGGTGTGTGAAGCGAACCGCTTCCGAAAGTCGGCCCGTTGTGGACTCCGCAGCTTGCGCAATTTGTGGAGAGACTTGTGGCAACTCAAGCAAAGGGCTTGAGAACCACATTTTGGTAATGCATTTGTGCAACGTGTTGACCAATTTGAATGTGATGCTTGCATAACAAAGTGATCCGGCTTCACTCTGAGTGAGTGAAAAGAGGCAACTCAAGCAAAGGGCTTGAGAACCACATTTTGGTAATGCATTTGTGCAACGTGTTGACCAATTTGAATGTGATGCTTGCATAACAAAGTGATCCGGCTTCACTCTGAAGTGAGTGAAAAGAACAAAGAGAGCATTTAATTGCTGTACACTTTTTACAAGTTTGTAGACTATCGATGAGATGCGGTATTGGACTTGTGTACCGCTTAAAATTTGAAGCAAAGTGAAACAGATTTGCGATTAACAATGAATATTTTGCCATTCATTACGTTAGCAGGCATTGTAATTTTTAAAATGGTGTGCTGTTTTGTACTATTTTGTTATACTTATTGTTAATCACTTAATACTATTTGCGAATAAATCTTTTCTAATAACTAATCGGATGCACAATTCACGGTTTTTGGGTTGTGCAATGCACATAACAGTGTAGATCCTTTCTGCAGTAATGACTTCATATTGAGAATGAAACGGTAAACATATGTACATTACGTAAGTACCTACACGTGTTCGTCATAAAGAATCTAAAAATAAGTAATCCTTCGGGTAATGGATTTGTTTGTGGAATCATAAATGTGGTTCGATCAATCCCCTTAGTATAAGAAATAAGACACTCTTCTACATTGTTTTACTATACTTATATACTTTATCAAATTGGTAATATCAATTTATACATGGATATATAGTACATACGTACATTACATACATGTATAAATATTTTATAGTCGATAGTCTGAAAAGTTTGGGCATGGCGAACGCATGCAAGCGAGCAAAGTCTCGACGAAGTTAACAGTAACGGTACTACAAGTTTAATTGCACATCAGATTTGTTCAGTGTGTTCGCGGTACATCAAAAAAATTTCTGACGTTCTCCTTTCTCAGTTGCAGAAGTGATTAAAATGAAAAGAAAATTTGAAAACAAATATCATACAAATAGATTATGCTGTAAATCCATTGAGCCGTTAATGCAGGATTTGTTAAGTACCTACAGTACCTTAAGTTACCTACTTAAGTAGCAAGTTTTCACTGCATTTACAAATCCATACTTTCGAACACAAATAATCTACGTACACTGGCATTACTTAAATCCAATATCAGAGTACAATGCGTGATCTATGGAAATTGTTTTATTGTTATAATTCCAATCATAATATAAAAATGTTACCGTGCATCATGAAACACACTCGTTATATTATGGAAGAGGATACTTCTAATCCCGTATATGTATATGTGTGGTAAATCTCGCTTATTAATGTTATCCTTCTGAGGTATGATGAACAAAGGTGATGAATAAAGGTGATGCACAAACTTTTTCACTACAATTGTTACAGATTTACATGTGTGTGGTACAAGTAATTGGGTGATTAGGTAGATAATCAATTGCAAAA